>JABUQX010079079.1:0-27500 GCA_015478945.1 Trachelipus rathkii | reverse complement strand
CGCAATAGGCGAATAGGAATAATAATACACAAAGAAAGGTATGTAATAAGAATACATAACAATCATGAATAATAATGAATAATAATAATAAAATAATAATGAATAATAATAATAATAATAATACATAATAATAATAATAATGAAGCTACACCCATAATAAGAATCTAATAATGAATAATAATAAAATAAGTAAAAATAATTAAAAAATAATAATATTAAATAATAATAATAATAATAATAATATAATAATAATAAATAATTTCACATTTAATAATACATAATAAGTAATAATAATAATAGATAATAATAATAATGAATAATAAATAATTAATAATAATATCATATATAATAATTGACTAAAATAAATAAAATATTAATAATAATTTCCTAATAATGATAAAAATAATAATCATAATAATAATAATTAATAAATAATAATAATAGATAATAATAATCAATTAATTAATAATACATAATATTAATAATAATCAATAATAATAATAATCAATAATCAATTAATGAATAATTAAGAATAATAACTAATAATTTGATACTAATAATAATGAATAATAACTAATAATAATAATAATAATTAATAATAATAATAATTAATAAGTAATAATAATAATAATAATAATAACAAAATAAAAATAATTAATTAATAATAATAAAAGGAAAGTCATTAGGAAAATTAATAGAACTTGAGATTAAGCTTCAATTGTGCTAATGATTGAGTAATTATCAATAATTAATAATAATAGATAATAATTAATAATAATTAATAATAATAATAATAATAATTAATGATACTAATAATAAAAATAATAAAATAACGATAATACACTAATTAATAATAATAATTAATAATAATAATAATAATAATTAATAATGAATAATAATAATAATAATAATAATAATAATAATAATAATAATAATAATAATAATAATAATAATAATAATAATAATAATACTAATACAAATATATTAGATTAGTAATTGTCTATCTTATTCGATATTCTTTACTAAAATGATGATAAATTGACGGAATTCGTGACGAAATCGTAGTCGCCATAAAAGGTAAACGTGAAAAACGAAATAACATTTGAAATGAACAACGTATTCACAAAATCACATCACCTTATATTAAAATCGTAGAAACGTAAGAAGAAGTCAAATCGATTTGCATTCCTAATTTCTCATCGTCCTTTGTTCTTCTCAAAATAAATGAAATCATAGCGTTTTAATATGTTTCGGGGAAAAGAAAAATTCCCCCCAAAAGGAACGAAATAAGACGTTCTTTTTAACGGTATTAAATCACTCGTCTTTTTTAGGGTAATTTTCGAGTCATATTTAAACTGCCAATTTCAAAAAAGCGAAGAGAAAAGGCGAACTTGTTATTTTATTAATAGTTTTAGGTGCTCTGTTAACATATTGACACGTTTTTACAATGAACATTTCCAATATTGTTTTTACTATACCAAAGATTTATATACCAAAAATATACCAGCATTAGTTGCCTGAAAAGCCTGTTTTTTAACTTAAAACAATTTTAACTTTCTCAAAATTACGCTTACTTTTCTTAAATCTTTCACCATTACAAATTTAGCAAACTCTTGGATAAAAAGTACGATCTTCCTTTAAATTTTCAACATTGAAATTATCTTGGTAAATAGTCTTAAAATTGAGTGTTTTCTAACGGTATTTTCCAGAGGCGTATTGTGCAAAAAAATAAATGTGCTTTTCAATTGAAATGCAATTTAAAAAGCAGAGAAGAGAATTTGGAATTTGTTATAAGTTTCAGGTGTCTTAAACAATTGACGTTTTTGAAATAAATTTTCAAATATTCTGTTTAAATATATACCAAAAATATTTCATTAGATGTGAAAACCCTGTTTTAACTAAAAAATTATTTAACTTCCAAAATTATGCCCTTATTTCTTAAACAAAATTTTGTATTACAAATTTAGAACTCTAAAGTACGATCTTGTCGCTAAATTTCAACATTTGAAATTATTGCGTAATTCTTAAAATTGAGTTTTTTTAACCGCTGTCTTCTTAGCACTTTGAAAAAAATAATGTGTTGTCATGGAAACACTGCCAATTTCAAAAAAGCCAGAAAAGCCGAATTTGTATAATTAGTCTTAGGTGTCTTAAAATGACATTTTTTTAAATAAAAGTTTCAAATAAATTCTGTTTCTATCCTTATACCAGAATAATTCCAGTTAGTAGTGAAAAAGCCTGACGCTCCCTTTAATAACAAAAATTTTTAACTTCTAAAATTACGGCTTTTCTTATAATTTCACAAAACAATAAGCAAACTCTTTAAAAAAAACACAAAAAAACCAATTTTCCCTAAAAATTTCAACATTTGAAATTATTTCGTGAAAATTCTTAAAATTGAGCTTTTTTAACCGCCGGAATTTTCAGCATGTGGAAAAACAACTGATGATGTTGTCATTGAAATGCAATTTCAAAAAAGGAGAACAGAATGGCGAATTTGTTAATAGTTTCAGGTGTCGTCTTAAATTGACGCTTTTTTAATGAAAATTTCAATATCTATTTGTTACCTATACCAAATAATCTTCCATGCTAGACTTGTGAAATACCTGTTTTAATAAACAATTTTTAATTTTTCTAAAATTATTATCTTTTCTTAAATTTTCCACATTTACAAATTTAGAACTCTTAAAAGTACGATTTTACCTAAAATTTCAACATTGAAATTATTACGGTAATTCTTAAAAATTGAGTTTTTAACCGGTTTTTTTTTAGCCATTTTGAAAAACATAACTGTCTGTGCTAAAAAAACCAACAGACAAAAAAGCAGAGAAATATTCCTGAAAATGTTAATAGTTTTACGTGTCTTAAAATTGACCGTTTTAAATTTAAGGACATTTCAATAACTTTGTTTTTTATATACTAAAGATTTCATAGCATGTTGAAAAACTTATAATTATTTAATAAACACATTTTACAACTTACTTAAAGAAATTTCACGCTTTTTATTGCGTAAAATTTTCACAACAACTCTTACAAAAATTTAGATTCCTTAAGAGGATACCGAATTTTTTCCTTAATTTCAGCAATCTGGAAATTATTTTGTGGTATTAATTTTCTCCAGATTAATTTAATATTGAAATTAATTATTTTTAAACATCGATGTCATTTAAGGGTGCGATTTTTATTCAAGCATTTGAAAAAATTAAGTGTTTCATTGAAATGGCCAATTTCAAAAGCAGGCAAAAACGCGGAAATTTAATAGTTTTACGGTAAAAATGTCTTTAAATGTTGTACGTTTTTAATGAAATTTCCAATATTTGTTTACTATACCAAATAATTTCCGTATCAGTAGTGAAAAAGCTGCCTCTTAATAAAAAATTTTAACTTCGATAAAATTACGCCTTTCTTAAAATTTTCACATTACAAAATTTAGAACTCTTAAAAAGTACGTATTTTCCTAAATTTCAACACTTGAACATTATGTTCCGAAGATATGGGAGGAAATTCTTAAATAATTGATAGTTTTTTAATCGGTCGGTATTTATTCAAAGCATTCTAGAAAAAAATGAATAAACTAATGATGTGTTTTTACATATTTGAACCCAATAACAATCTTGAAATAGATAAGAACAGATCAATTATGCTTACGCCTTTTACAAAACGACGAATTTGTTTAAAGTTGTGGGATGCTGTAGCCACGGTGTCAAAAATTGACGGTTTTCTAATGAAGATTTCACAGTTAATTATCTAGTTTATATTTAATTATGCCAAATATTTACATTTTAATAATTCGTAGGATATGTTCTTCATAAAATCCTTTTTAATAACAATTTTTAACTTCTAAAAATTTACGTTCTTTCTATTAAGATTGTCAACATTACAAATTATAGAACTCTTTAAAAAAGTTACGTTTACGATTTAACATAAAGTCGACCATTAATTGGGAGTTGGCTCACAATCAGCCCCAGTGTGTACATTTTATTATCAATGCAGTTATGTTCAGCAAAATAATATGGACAAAAAATTAAACAAATCTCAAAAAAATATTTATCTGGTATAGTCCCACGTTCATTATTTAGGCTACAATTCTATATAATATTCTATTTTATCATTGTATGCAAATAATATAATTAACCAAACCTTATAATTATACATGCAATATGCAATTTATAAAATTTGTATATCATTTCTTGGAAAATATTCACTAACCTAACCTAACCCTATTTAAACCAATTACCGAAACCATAAACTCATTTAACCGGTTTAATCCAGAATTCCTAAACCTAACTTCGAAATTCCTATTTAAGAATCACTAAACCCTTAAACCTAAAACATGCTAACCTAACTATTAACCCTTTTAAATCCTAACCATTTATCCAGATTCCTTAAACCAACACTTTAAATTCCATTTAACACCTTAAACCTAACCAACCATTTAATTTATTCCTAACCAATTAATCATCCTAATATTATTGATCCTTAAAATAGTTAAATTTTATGAATAATTATTTATTGCTAATTTAAAATTTATCAAAAACAATTTTCTAAAAGTAACATTTCTAATTATTTAAATAAAATTAGTTATTTAATTACATTATATTATTATTATTATTCATTATTATATAATTATTATTTGAAATTATTTTTTAGTTATTTTATCTTTATATATATTTTACAATATGAAATTAATAATTATTTTTTTTCTACTTATTACATTGTCATTCTTGTTAAATTTTTGAAAAAGGCTGAGTGGTGGTTTTTAAATATTCTAATATAATATAATATTTTAACTTCAATATTTAAAAATTTGGACCGGCATTTTTTTCTAGAGTCTAAATTAGTTACAGCCCATTTGCAAAGATAGATGTAAGAACCTCTGGTAATGTATCTAAAAGATTAATGAATATTCTTCTTTATTTTCGCATTTTTCATCTGATGATTATCTGGTTTATGAATCATTTTCGCAGTTTTTAAAAATAATATAATGGTAGATTATGTTCTTTTGTAAATTCATTTCTATATTCTTAGGGACTTGATATTTCTTCAAAAAATAATAATTACAAAAAATTTATTTTTAATGGCTTAGATGACGAGTTTTGATCTGAAGTATTATTTTTTTTCAAACCAGCCGAAAGATGCATTCTACGGTTGAAACTTCTTTAGCTATGGACTTTAAGTGTTTATTATTTTAATTATTAGTGTTATAATTCGATGTATTATATATTATTATTCGATTTTTTAATGAATTCACTTAAATTTTTCTGTACTTATTAAGAATTCTTATTGGTTATTTTTAATTATCTAATATTAATACCTAATTAATTAATATTTCACTTATTATTATATTATATCTATTATTATTATTTATTAGCTACTATATGAGTGCGGTGACAATAACTCTATTGTCTTTCTAACTAAACAATTCATATATTTTATTAACTTTCTCTTAATAATTTTTCGCTTCATTTCTTTAAAATTATTTTTTTTTAAATCATTTTTCAAAACATTTTATTTTATTTAGCAATCTCTTAAAATTTCCAAACATACGACGAATTCTTGACCAAGCCTATTTTTTTCACTTTCAGACTTAAAGTTACTTTTTTGATTATTATCATCTATTTTAATAGAACATAAGTTTTCAATTCCTTGTTCTAATTCAACTCGCATCAGTTTGCTCTCCTTTATCGATTCTTTGTTTTCCAAAGAATCTGGTTTTACAATCTTTTTGTAAGATCCTATTTCTTTACCTTTACCTTCATTGCAATCATTCCTAATTTCAGAATACATGTGCTTCTGAAGATTTGTAGTATGCACTGTTCTTTCTGTTTCCTTCAGTGTTTCTTCCATTTTATTTTGTGATATTTTTGTTTTTCTATCTAGTATGTTTTTCTTATTATGAAAAGATATACTATTTTTAGATTCGTTTTCTTTTTCTTTGACAGAAGATTTGATCTGTGTTGATAAATTAGTATGTATCGAGGTTTCATTTCCCAAGTTTGCAAGATTGAAAGTAGAGCTTGAAGTTTTATTCTTTTCAATGGTTGGGATTTCTATTGGAGTTTGTGAAGCACAAATAGTAAGAATCTCTCTGTCATTTCCTTGATCAATTTTAGCTGAATCTTTCTGTCATTTCCTTGATCAATTTTAGCTGAATTTTGAGAATTTTCCTTTGCAATTCTCTTCCTATATGAAGTAGATGACACTTTTAAATTTGACGTACTAGGAAAAATATCCTTTTCATTCTTTTTTCTTTTGCTTTCACATTTATTCCATTTTCCCGTGTCAGAATCACTATCATCTTTCAAAATTATTGGAATTATTCGTTCTTTATTATTTTTCTCCTTTTCTTTATCAAGTATGGCTCCTTCAGTTCGAAAATTTACATTGTAATTTTTATGCTCTAAATCATCTTTAATATTATTAATACCTAGAAGTGATACAGGTTTTAGATCACTCTGATTTAAATTATTATTATTTTTATTATTATTATTATTATTATTATTATTATTATTATTATTATTATTATTATTATTATTATTATTATTATTATTATTATTATTATTATTATTATTATTATTATTATTATTATTATTTTTATTATTATTATTATTATTATTAAAGTTTCCTTCACAGCTAATAATAATTTTATTATTGGAGGAATTTTCAAGCTCATTTTCCAAAGAATTTTTCCTTGAAATAGATTTAATTGAAACTTGTTTTTTAACATATCTCTTAAGCTTGTCTACAATCATTTCGCCACCACTTTCAGCATCTGACTTTTTTCTTCTCGAAAGTTTGCTTGAATTTAATACATCTCTTTTATTTTTCTTTCTAGTGCCACCGCTTCTTTTCTCCTTATCACTGCTTTCTTCTACTAATTGCTTGATTTCTTCATCTGATTCCAGGTCTATATCTGGATGCAGAACTGCAGCAACTATAGCGTCTTTCACTTCATTTGGATTTTCAAGTTCTCTTTTCGTTGATGCAGCTTTCGTTGCTCTGATTAAACATTTGGCCGCGC
The DNA here is from genome assembly GCA_015478945.1 of Trachelipus rathkii. Taxonomy (NCBI): domain Eukaryota; kingdom Metazoa; phylum Arthropoda; class Malacostraca; order Isopoda; family Trachelipodidae; genus Trachelipus; species Trachelipus rathkii. The sequence goes on along the minus strand of JABUQX010079079.1, from coordinate 20,479 downwards.
TCTCCTCTCTGTATATTGACTCTGAGTCAGACAATTCATCATCTCCTTCATTACCGTCAACTGGTATAAGAAATTTCGGTAAAACATTTTCCTCACATTTGGTGAGATTATCATTTTGTGTTGAATGCTTTACAACAGGAATTTTTGGAGGTTTGTCACCTGAATTATAACTATTCTCATTTTTAATAAGTACTTGTTTACTCTTAGTAGAGTAAACTAAAGTATCACTGGATTTCTTTTCTGGAATGGTATATTTTTCAAATAATTTTTGAGCAATAGTTTTTACAGAATTCTCTGGAAGAACAACAGGTTTCTTGCCCTTATCATTTTCTCTTTTAAGAGTTAAGCGAACAACTTGACGGTTCCTAGATATCGAGTTACTTTTTTCATCTCTTCCGTCTAGAGCTTTAGAATCATTTTTATAAGAATAGGTTGGGCCAACGTTTATTTTGCTTGTATCAAATTCCTTCAATTTTTTATTTTGCTTTATTTCGTTTTCCTTTTCCTTAATTCGGAATAAAGTGCTTCGATTATTAAGACCGATAGATCTTTCCCTTTCAGGGTCATTTTGGTCTTTGGGATGATTAAGAGTTCGAGATGGAACAGCACTTATCTTTCCTATTGGCGAATTGCTAATATATGAAACAGAACTACTTCCTGGAAGTCTAGAAACTTCAGCATCTGAAAAGGTTTTTTTAAGAGCTGCTGTATTTCCCCAAAGGAAACGAGGATTTGATGTGGCACTAGCCTTTAGAGTAGAAGAAGAGTTACTATTGCTAATTTTATATCCAGTATTGGAATAGTTTGAAAAAGACGGTGCTCCTGTGAAAGGACGCCCTACTGCGTAACCACTATAAATCTGCCCTGAGTATGGGCTTATCGGCATCACGATTGGAAGAGGAAAACAACGGTCAAAAATCTCTCAAAAGTAAATGTACGCTGTATTTTCAAATTGTAAAAACACCAAAAAATAAATGCTGAAATATTTTTTGTTTAGCTATTATTGTTAGAATGAAATAGAGCATATATTAAAATTTTGATTTCGCTGAAACATTCCATAATGTAAAAGTTATTATTTTCCAAACTTTATTTTATTTAAACAGTTTTGTACTAAAAATAAATATTTAGTAAGAAAAAACACTGAAATAGCCTATAAATAGTAAATAAATTCTGGAAGAGATGATTACGGTCACTTCAAAAAGATTTTAAAAATAAAATGCACTGAACAGTACACAGCATAAAAGCATACAAAACCAGTTAAAAGAGAGACAAGAATTGGACATATTGAAAAGTGAAGATGCAGGGGAGGGTAAATTAGTAGAAGGACATCGGCTGCAGTGCCAAAAGGGGGATAGAGCATTTGATTGTGTCACTCTGCCAAAACATACCATCTATCGTTTGGTTTCGAGCCATCAAACTGAAAAACTATATTTATCACCCATCACTAAATACTTAATGCTCTCTATCCTCAAAAATAACATATTACGGTAAATGAATTGAATAACATTTTAAAACTAATTGAAGTATTTTTTTCAATTAAAATTTCGAACTTGAAAAATAAAAAATCAAATATTTAGAAAAATTATTCTGTTAATAAAAAAAAAGAAGACGCAAAATACATCTTTCATATCTTTTACAAACGTACACGCTTTTTGCAAAATTATATATAGCTTTCTGTATTCAAGAAATATATATAATATATAGTATTATATATTAATATTTATAAAAATAAATATATATATATATATATATATATAATATTAATATATATATATATAGATAAATATATCTTAATATATATAATATAAATTAATATAATAAATATATATATATATATATATATATATATATATATATATTATAATTATAATATATTATATATAATATATATATATATATATATATATATATAATATATATATATATATATATATATATATATATAAAGTATTTATATAAAAATATATATATATATATATATATAATGTATATATTGTATATGTCTCGGGGTCGTATATATATATATATATATTATATATATATATATATATATAATATATATATATACTATATATATATATATATATATATATAGTAAATTATATACTTCATATATAATATATATATAAATTATTCATACTTATATAATAGTATATAAACTATATATATATAATAATAATATATATTATATTATATATATATTTATAATATTATATAATATATAATATAATAATAGAATATATATATATATATATATAATAATATATATAATATATATATATATATATAGTATATAATTATATAATATATATATATATATAAATATATATATATTATATATAATATATATTATATATATACAAAAAATTTATTAAGGTAACGTAAAATATTTCTATCAAGTGGGATAATATAAATTTTAATGAAAAGAAGATCTTTAACAATAATATGAATGATAGATATAATATATATATATATATATAACTTATAAATCTGTAGGAGTTAATTTTTTATTTGTATACAAGAGAAATATATACCATATACTATATATAAATATATATATATAAAAAATAATATATAATATATATATTATAATATATATATATATATATATATATATATTAATAATATATAATATATATATTAAATATATATTTATATATACTAATATATAAATATATAAATATAAATACTCATATATATATTATATATACTAATATATATAATAATATATAATTAATATATATATATAATATATAATATATAATATATATATCTTATTATATAATATAATAATATATATATAACTTTATTACATATATATATATATATAATATATAGATATAATATATATATAATAATAAATACTTCTAATATATATATATATATATATATATATATATAATATATATGATATATATAAAGTGTGTAGTGCTCTATTTTCTGTGTAAGTTTTTTTTTGTATGTTGCATAAAAAAAATCAATAATATAAAACGCCTAAAAAAATATTTGAAACAGCTTAATAAGACCGAAATATTTGGAGATGAAGCTTCAAAAGTCAACAGAGAATAAATTCTACTCCATAAAAAACATTCGGTAACATTTCAAATTATATATATATATATAATATATATATTAATATATATATATATATATATATATATATATATTATAATATATATTATATATATAACATACTATATAATAATAAATATATATATATATATATTATATATATAAATATATAAATATATATATATATATATATATATATATAATATATATACATAGATATATATAATTATTATAATATATATATATATATATATATTTAATAATAATATAATATATTATTATATATAATATATAAATCTATATATATATATATATATATATATATATATATAATATATATATATGGCTACTGAGCCAGTAAATCTTTTGTTAGCTCCGAATCTGGCTCCGACTCCATCATTTTAAAACTGGCGGCCTGCTCTGGCTGCAACATTTTAGAATTTAACAGCCCCATCTCCGGCTTCATTGTTATAATTCTGCCCTACAAGAAGTCTTTTATCTCGTTATTTTTTTATGTATAATCACAGAATCGGAGGGGAGAGGCGTCCATCTTCCCAAAATTCTTTTAATCAGAAAAAAATTAGTAAATTTTGATCAAATGACTGACGTTTGATCATTTATGATGTATTCTTAAAAATTGGATTCGTAATCATAAATATATTATATATATATATTATATATAATAATATAGTAAATTATATATATATATAAATATATATATAATATATATATAATAATTATATATAATATAATAATATATATATTATATATTATATATAATATATACTATTAACTATTACATATATATATATATATATAATATATAAAATATATATATATATATATATAATATATAATATATATATATAATAACTATATATATATTTAGAATAATATATATATTATATATATTATATTATATATATAATTATATAATAATTATATATATATATATATAATATAATATATAATATATATAAATATATATATATAATATAATATATATATATAGTATATATAATAATAATATATAATATTATAATTATATAATAAATATCAGAGCCTGGGCACGCCTATAATTTTGATGCGCCGCACCTATGCCGCCGGACCAGTGCGCCTACGCCTATGCGCCTATGTTTCACATCAGCGCCTATTCGCCTTTCGCTCTATGCGCCTATCCCCTTCCCGCTGCGACTTTCCCGCCCATGGTGTTTGCTAAATTATTGCAAAGTAAACTTTAGTCGATAATAAAAACATATTATAAGGAAGAAAAACACATTTATTAAATTTTGTAATTAAAACACCGTTAAACTAATATCTGCACGTCCTCTTCCCCCTCCATGTCCTTGTGGTCAGTAGTAGGAAGGGATATTGGAGCACGTCTCTTTACCTACCTGACCTCTGTATACCCTTAGCCTCTTTTACCCCAGCCTAAAATTAGCAACCGAATTTTTAGCCCCAAATTTTTACCTGCCCTGACCTTTTTGGGCCTTACCTTTTTGGCCTTGACCTTTTTCGGCCTTGACCTTTTTGGCCTTGACCTTTTTGATGCCCCTTCGAAGAATTGGCTTGCCTGACGATTCGAAGCATCCGTCGTACGTATTGCCCCCTATTTTGACCCCCCTTTAGGGCCTTTACCCCCTTTTTGAGTTGGCTTGATATTTCGTTTGTTGGGCCTTCGATATTCGCGCCTTGATGGCGTATTCAAGGCTTAAAATTGACCATTCGAAGGTGAGTGAAGATAAGTATTATCTTGACTCGGTTAAATGACCATTCTAAAAAGATCATAGAGTCTTAGTAGAGATTATCTTGAGCAAATACATTACCTGCCACCTTGCCTTTGGTAGTATCGTCTAACATGAGGTCATGTAGAATCTGAAGCCTGTTGTCATCGTATCACCATATACTAATCCATTCTGCGTCACACACACACACATCACACACACACACACCACACTATACGCTAATATATAAAATATCAATATTATAATATATAATATAATATATATATATATATAATATATATCTTATATATATATATATATAAATATATAATTCACTTTCTTGCTACGTAATAATATATATAATATAATAAATATATAATAATATATATATAATATATATATTATATATAATAATATAATATATATATATATATATAATATATAATATATAATATATAATATATATATATATATATATAATATATTAATATAATAATATATATAATAGTATCATATATATATATATATATTATAATATATATAATATAATATATATATATATTATAATTAATAAATATAAAAAATATATAATATATATATATATATATATATATAATATATATATATAAATATATATAAATAAAATATAATATATATAAATATATATAATATATATATATATAATATGCGAAACACGTGCTACCTACATCCCACCTCCCCGCCTTACACCTACACCCACACGCGCACACACACGCACAGCACACACACACACACACACACTTACACTAACACACATTCACTATGAAACTTACACTCACCCATACTCCATAGACACTTACATTACACTTATACACACGTATAAAAACACTGCAAACCCTTTGGTCTTCCATGGGTCAAATATTGCAAACCTAATTGCCATCCTAATTTTTCCGCAAACCTAATTTTAGCCAACACCTTTGTCTTCCAGGGGCAATTTTGAAACCAAATTTTTCGGTCTAACCCTTTTCGGTATCAGGACAATTTGACTTGTGCTTTTTGACCTGGGGTAGCTTTTTTATGACGTCATCTTGATACACCAATTGATGGTTCAATTTGATGCGTCATACATTTTATGTTCATCTTTGATGTCAGCATTATTGAGACTCATCTTTATGACTTCATCTTTTTGCAATCAATGATAGATTCACGCTTTGAGACTCAGATTTATTGTGCCAAGCTTTGAGTTCCCAATCACCGTAAGAAGTATCTAGCCAGTTCTATTAGTTTCATGATATTCTATGAGTCACTGAGTGCCAGTGAGCCAATGATTCCAATGAATGCCAGAGTGCCACATAGTCCAAACTGATGCACATAGGCCAACTGAGCCACTTTTCAACCTCTAGCCTCCCCTGAGCCTTATAGAACTAGCCCTAATATGTTTCTACCCCTATTATAAGGTATGAGAATCGAGTGTATATTAAGCCTAGGATGCGTTCCTACATGATTTAGTCTTTTTTCTATCACTTATAGCCTATATAATATACTTATATGATATATATTATTATATATATATATATATATAATAAAATAAATAATATAATATATATAATAAATATATATATAATATATATAATATATTACTTGCACACACACCACCTACACACACACACACATACACTTATACACACATTCACTAGGACACTTAGACACACTATGACACTTATAAGCCCTACCCTTCCATAGACACTTACACTACCCATATTACACTTACAGTCACACTCACCATAACACTTTCACTTACATAACATACACACATGACAACTTATACAGCCTCACACTAACCATAGACACTTACACTAGCTCACCAATATACACTTACACTCACACACACACAGAACACTTTCACTTACACTCACACACCTCGATATTTTGAGCCCTCAACTTTGATGCCTCAACTTTATTGCCCCAGCATTGATCCCTCAGCATTGATGCCTCAACTTTGATGTATTATGCCGCAGCAATGCATTTTCTAACCTTCAAGCTTTCTAACCCCATCATAGAACAGAAGCTATATTATTGCTTCCCCGTAGTTTCATAAGTGAAAACCAGGCGCAGCTGCGCCTTCCGTGCACCCACAGGGACACCCCGCCGCGTTCCCGCCTCCGCGGTGCACCCGCAGGCGCAATATTCCGCGTAACCCGCCCGCCGCATGCGCCCGAAGGCGCAATATTCCCGCGCGAATGAAAAAAATATATATACATGAGTCATTCATTTTTATTTCAACTTAAACATTTTTATTTAAAAACATTTTTCCGGCCTTAAAACGTAACTCATCACAGCACCATTTTATTAACTCATATTTCAATTTTATACCAATGCTAAACTATTCAAAAAAATTTATTTTCAAATAACCTATGATCATTTCATTCTTACTACAATTTACTGAAATTTATTAAAAAACATATACTTACATACCTGTGAGAGAGAGCAGAGAAGTAAATCAATAGAGGTTTTACATAGCAGCAAGGGGATTAGTATGCTTTTGTTTTACGCTACTGCTTAACTTATATGCTTACTCTTTAAACTCAACATTTTTATAACATTACATACCTTAAAGCAGTAAATCAGTAAATCAAAGATGTACCATAGCCACAAAGGGATTAGTATGCTTTTGTTTTACTGCTTTATTGCTTTAACTCATATGTTTTACTGCTTTAACTCATATATTTATTAACATTACATACCTTAAAACAGTAAATCAGTAAATCAATAAGGTATGCCCCTAGATTAGTATGCTTTTTTCTTACTGCTTTACTGCTTTACTCATATGCTTACTCTTTAACTCACATATATAAACAAACATACCTGTAAAGCAGTAATATTCAGTAAATCAATAGAGGGTTACATAGCAACAAGGATAGTTGCTTTTGTTTTACTCTTTACTGCTTTAACTCATAATTGTTTACTGCTTTAACTCATAGTATTTATAACATTACATTACCTTTAAAGCAAGATAGAATAAAAAAAATCAATAGAGGGGTTACATAGCAATAAGGGCTAGTATGCTTTTGTTTACTCTGTACTGCTTTAATCATATGGTTTACTGCTTTAAGCTCAAATTATTAACCATTACTATACCTTAAAGCAGAAAAATCAGTAAATCAATAGAGGTGTACATAGCAACAAGGGGTTAGTATGCTTTTTTACGCTTACTGCTTAACCTCATATTTTTTACTCTTTACTGCTTTAACTCATTTGACTTGCTTACTCATAGTTTACTGCTTTACTGCTTTAACTATAATTTATTAACATTAGTTATTTGTTTTGTTTAAGACTCTTTATGTAGTTTTTATATGTATTTTATATTTTTTATTTTTATTTTAATTTATGTTTATTTATATATTATTATTTTTATTATTATTTATTTATACTTAGTGTTATGACTTCATGCCATGTATATTCATTAACACCAATCACACGCACACACACACACACACACACACACACACTACACACACACACACCTAACCCACACACATATACATAAACATAAACACCTACACCTACACCTACACACACACACACACACTACACTCGTTCCATAGACCCAACCTGTTAACATATTCAAATAAGTTCTGTGTCTAGAAACCTAAACGTATAATTTTATTAAAACATTTTATTGTTTAATTTAAATACGTAATATATTACTCATTCAATATAACTAAAATTATTTCCAAAGTTTCTTAAAAACTTCTAAATAAATCAATCATTATCTTGAACAAGTTATTATAACTGTAATAATTTTCTTTTGTTATAAAATTGTATAACTATCAAGTTTTAAAATAATTTTACTAAAATTTTATGAAATTATTAAAACATATTTTACGTACCTTAAAGCAACTAAATCAGTAAATCAGTAATGCAAGCCCCTAGCCACCCCTCTACACCAAGCTATGCACGTTTGTTTCTATTGACTTACTTGCTTACATCATCTTTATCAGTAATAAAGTATAAACAAAACAAAATAAGTTCTTTCTCTGCTAGCATAACATGTATTTTATTAAAACCATTCTGATATAATATAAAAAATAACAATTATTCCTTACATTTATATTTTGCTCAATGTTAACTAAAAAATTTTCAAAGTTTTTTAAATAATACGGATTTGTTTTATTATATGTACAATGACAATCCAACACGAGAAAAACACAACAAACTCCCACTCCTTACAGATACAAACTGACCTCTTCCTTAAATGGTTTAAATAATCTACTCAGGCTAAATTTAGGGAACAAAACCTTTTGTACCCGGGCGAATTTAGCCTAATACCAGCAATAATATATTTCAAATCTACCTATAGTATGTTCTATGGAATTCTATGAGTTGCCAGTAGCCAGGTTGAGTGCCAATGATGCAGATGAGTGCCAATATGCCAACTGAACCACATATCCAACTGAGTGCCACTTTTTTAAGCTTTCTAGCCTCCCCTTAGCCTAGAATACCCTTAATATGTGTCTACCCCTACTTATAAGTATAGAACGATTGTGTATATTACAATGCCTAGATGCTTCCTACTATGGTTAGTCTGTTTTCTAATCACTTATACCTATTATATAATAATATATATATAATATATATATATAAATATAATATATATATATATAAATATATATTTTATATATATATAATAAATATATTATATAATAATATATATATGTATATATATACTTGCACACACAATACACCTACACCACACACTATGACACTTTGATACACACATCACTATACACTTATTACACACTATGACACTTATAAGCACTTACACTCTTCCATAACACTTACACTAGCCCCAATATACACTTAGCACTACCACTCTACCTATATAGTGTATACTTACATAACATACACACTATACACTATAGCGCTTACCTATCCATAACACTACACTACCCAAAATACAACTTACACTCAAAACACAACACAATACACTTTCACTTGCCACTCACACAACTCGAATATTTTGATTGCCTCAACTTTGATCCTCAACTTTGACCCTCAGCATTGATCCGCAGCATTTGATGCCTCAACTTTGATGGATTAATGCCGCAGCATTGATTCTAACCTTTTCTAACCTTTTCTACCCTCCATCATAGAACAACACTAATAATGTCTTTCCCTAGGTCATAAGCTGATAACCAGGGCGCAGCAGCGCCTTCCGTCACCCACAGGGACACCCCGCGCTTCCCGCCCGCCAGCGTCGCCCGCAGCGCCAATATTCCGCTACCGCCCGCGCATGCGCCCCAGGCCAATATTCCGCGCGAATGAAAAAATAACTATTACTATGATCATTCATTTTCTTTTCACTTAAACATTTTATAAAAACATTTCGCGAACCTAAAACTGTAACTCATCACAGACCTATTATTTAACTCATATCATAGTTGTGATAACCAATGTAAAACATTCCAAAAAAATTCTTTCAAATATACTATGAGTCATCATTCTTACTACAATTGTACGAATAATTTATTAAAAACATATAACTTAAAGCAGTAAAACAACAGTTTAAATCAAAATCAATAGAGTGTTACATAGCAGCAAGGATTAGTATGCTTGTTTTACTGCTTTACTGTCTTAACTCATATGTTTTACTCTTAACTCATAATATTAACATTACCTACCCTAAAACAGTGATAATCAGTAAATATCCTCTTACGCAATAATGTTACATATCACCCAAGATTAGTATGCTTTTTTACTGCTTTACTTGCTTTTAACTCATATCTTACTCTTTTATACTCAATTTTATTAACATAAACCTTAAAGCAGTAAATCAGTTAAAATCAAACCATCTTACCATAGCAAAAAGGGATTAGTATGCTTTTTTTTACTGCTTTACTGCTAACTCATTGTGTTACTGCTTTAACTCATATATTTTAAATACATACTCTTTAAAACAAAACACTGCAATAGAGGTTATCCATTATTGCACCAAAGGAATTAGTATGCTTTTGTTACCTCGCTACTGCTTAACTCACTGCTTTACCGCTTTAACTCACATATTTATTAACATACATACCTTAAAGGGGTTAAATCATTAATTTCAATAAGAGTGTTTACCATAGCAAGGGATTAGTATGCTTTTTTTTTACTGCTTTACTGCTTAACTCATATGTTTTACATCTGTAACTCATATATTTATTAAAACATTACATACCTTAAAGCAGAAATCATAAAAATCAAAGAGGTACAAGCAAACAAGGTTTAGTATGCTTTTTTTTACTATTTACTGCTTTAACTCATATGTTTACTGCTTTAACTCATGTATAATTATTAACATTACATACCTTTAAAAGCAGTTAAAATCATTTTAAATCAATTGAGTGTTACATAGCAATAAGGTATAGTCAGCTTTTTTTTTACTCCTTTACTTCCTTAACTTCATATGGTTTTACTCTTTTACTGCTTTAAACTCATATTTTTACTGCTTTAAACTCATATGTTTTACTTAGTTTTACTGCTAACTTATATATTTATTAAATTATGTTTTATTTTGTTTAATACTTTTTATTATTATATTATTTCATTATTTTTTTATTTATTTTATTATCTACTTTTATTTTGTTATTATTGTTTCTTTTCTTATTATTTTATCATTATATTATTATTTACTTCATGCCTAGTGTTATTATCATTTAACACAACACACCGCACACACACACAACCACACAACACACACACACACACACACTACACACACACATCACCTACACCTACAACATACATAACATACACCTACACGCTACATCTACCACACACCACCACAACTTACACTCTCCAAACCCAACCTGTTTAAACATATCAAATAAGTTCTTTGTTTAAACAATTATAATTATTAAAACATTTTATGTTTTATTAATACGTACATTATATTACTCATTCAATTATAACAAAATTATTTTCAAAGTTTTTTAAAACTTCTATAATAAATCAATCATTTTCTTTGAAGTAAGTATTTTCAATATCTGGTATCGCCGGGTCTTATTTGTTTAAAACTTTTATACTATCAATTTTTAAAAAATAATTTTACTGGATATGGATTTAATTTAAAACATATTAGTACCTTAAGCATTATATATATCTATCAAATTCTATTTAAGCAAGCCTCCTAGCATCTCCCTCTATCATCTATATTCTTTGTGCACGTTCTTTCTATTGACTTACGCTATATCATCTTAGTCATCGTAATAAGATAATAATTATTTAGTCGAATAATTAATTTTCTCTTTTCTTTAGTTCATAAACATTATTTTATTTTTGCAATTTACACGACCTTTATTTATTAAATATAGTAGCTATGTTATTTTAGTTCAACTTACATGGGATATTATCGCTCAATTTAACTATAAATTAATATTCCCAAATGTGTGTGGGTGTTTTATGTATATCGATTTTCTTTATTATTTATATTTATTTAATGACAATCCAACACGAAAAAACACAACAACCCGCATCCTTTGCTGGAGGCGAAAACTTGACCTCTTCGCCACTAGGTGCTGAAATAATTACTTCAGGCTAATTTAGGATAAAACCTTTGTACCCCGGGGGGCGATTAGCCTAATACCAGGCGTCAAAATATATTTCAAAATGACGCCTTCTTCTGTAAAAATGTGGTGAATAACTACGTTAGCCAAATTAGGAAAACCTTTTTTTTGTATCCCGGGCTGATTTAAGCCTAATACCAGGTAAGTAATTCCATATAGAGAAACATTATTATTATAAATTTATAAATATATTTCAAAACTGAATAACACTGATACGTAAGATCCCTTTAACAGAAGAAAATGCTTTCCTTTCTTGTGATTAAATGGAGTAATCCTTATCTCTATATAACCGCGCAGTGATTGGTCGAGAATTATTTATCGCTTTTGGTTTAAGTATTAAAAAACATGTTTCATATCCTAAGCCTATCTTGATGGATGAAAAGTTAGCTTATTCTTAACTTGTATTGAGCAGTGTTTTATTACTTTAGACCCAAACTCATTTTAAAACAAGTCTTTTAGCTGTAGCGTGCACAATTATCTGATTTATTAAAAGGTTTATTTTACTAATGATATCAATATAATAATACATGACATGAGTAATAATATTAATTTCACGTAGAATAATAATAATAATTCACTACTATTTATAGTAGACACTGAAGCAAAAGCAAGAGCCCCGCATAAGCCAACCCGGTGCGAACAACCGCGATGAACCCGCCGGCCGAATATACTACGCGTTCGCGAAAATATGGCTGTATTCAAAGTAGGGCACACTATTTATGAGATATATCTTTGGACACCGTTCCCATTCAGTAGATAATATATGGTACTGTATCAAGTATTATACGATATTATAACAATGTTCAAGCGCATAGTTATTAAAATCTGGTATATCAGTGTTTATACCAAACCAAGTAATATTCTCATGTTCCGATGCATACATCAACTGTATAGAAGAGTTATGAACTTACCATACTTCGATGTAATTTTAAAGTATAATAATAATACCTGAATACCTGGAAACCATAAAGAGAAATTACGGATTGTACAAGGAATTATTATGCATGTACACTCATTGTGTATTTAACTAATAATATAGTAATTATTAATAATATTTAAGAATAAACTAACTTAACTTATACATAGAGAAGAATAAAACCGTAAAGACATACCTTAAAAAGGGAGGATGGCAACTTCATACATAACTCTACGTCCTATGTAGTGTAGCTTAGCATATAAAATTGTGTAATTACATTCCTAAATTAATAAGCTTAAAGCACACCACAAAGAAAACTATGCCACTTCACATCCGACTATTTGTTCATGTCCCTCAAGTAATTAGAACTGGATAAATAAAACAATGTTTCTACAAAAAACAAAATGTTCATTTCAAAACTAAATGTTTTTGAATTTACCAGTGAAATTGTATTTTCTATAAATAAAATTAAATATGTTCAAGTAAGAAATAAAATGGACGACTTAATATAGGAAACGTATATTATTGAAAATACAAAAATAGTAGTGAAACTTTACAACGTAACTCATAATGAAAATATTCGCACCGCGTAGTATTATACGCTCGGTTCATGCGGCTGCTCTTATTAAAACCAAAAAGCGATTAAAAAATTCCGACCAATCACATGCGCGGATACTAATAAAGGATTACTCATCCAATCACCAAGAAAGTAAACATTTCCTTCTACTGCTTAAGGATCTGCCTATCCAGGCATTTTCAGTTGAAAGTAATTTATAAAATAAATAAAACATGATTCTTGTCTAACTAATACCTTTTGATCCGGTATTAGGCTTAAATCAACCCGGGATACAAAAAAGTTATCCTATAATTAGCCTAACATTATTGCACCACATTTTACAGCAAAAGGTCAGTTTGAAATATTATTTTAACCTGGTATTAGGCCTAAATCGCCCAGGGTACAAAAAGGATTATCAAATTTAACCTGAAGTAGTTATTTCAACACATATACAGGAAGAGTCAGTTCGATCTTAAGAGTGCGGTTGTGTGTTTTCTCTGTTGATTGTAATGTACATAGATATAATAAAGAAAATCCGAATTATTAAAAAGAAATATTTTTAGATAACATTGAGCGAATAATATAATGGAATGAATAGTTTATTTTTAAATAAAAACTAAATATTTTATAAAATACATGTTATCTAGCAAGAAGAATCTATTTGTTATTTTTAACTTTTATAACAGACTAAAGATATTGTAAAGCAGTAATCAAATAGAACAAAACTGGCATAGCTTGGTAGAGGGTGCTAGGCTTGCCCTTAACATTTTGCTTAATACTGAGAAGAAATATTTTCTTTATCAATGAAAAACTTAGACAAAATATTTTAAAACTGATATATATAAATTATATAAAAACAAAAATTATTAACAGTTAATAATAAATTCTTTGTTCAAAAATAATGATTTATTATAAAGTTTAAGAAACTGTTAAATAATTATTTGATGTTAATTCGGAATATAGATGAAAGTATTGACTTAAAACTAAATCTTAAAAAATTATACGTTAGTTCAATACAAAAGAACCTTAAATTGATATGTTAAAAACAGTTGGGTCTATGACGAGGTAAGTGTGTGTGTGTTGTAGGTTGAGGTGTAGTCTAGTACTTGCGTAGGTTAGTGAGTGTTTTGAATGTGTGTGCGTGTTGGTGTGGTGCGTGTGTTATTTGTGTGTGCGTTGGTCTTGTTAAATATAATAAACCAATAGCATTGATAGACATAACACTAAGGACAAATTAAAAAAATAGGAAAAAAAAAAAATAATAATAAAAATAAAATAAAAAAAATAAAAAATTAAAAATTAAGTAAATCTTAAAGAATACTAATAAATAAAAGGTATTAAACCAAAATAAAAAAACATAATGTTAATTATATGAGTTAAAGAGGTAAAGCAGTAAAACATATATTAACATTAAAGATTAATTATAAGCAGTAAAGCAGTAAAACATATGAGTTAAAGCAGTAAAGCACTGTAAACCAAAAGCATACTAATCCCTTTTATGCTAGGTACCTCTATTATTTTACTGATTTACTGCTTTAAGGTATTAATCTTAATAAATAATAGTGTTAAAGCAGTGAAAACAATAGTATAAAGCAGTAAAGCAGTAAAACAACAGCCTACTAATCCCTTTGTTGCTATGTAACAACCCTATTGATTTACTGATTTACGCTTTAAGGTATGTATAATGATAATAAATATATGACGTTTAAATGCAGTAAACATATGAGTTAAGCAGTAAAGCAGTTAAGCAGTAAAGCAGTTTACTAATCCCCTTGTTTCTATGTAACACCTCTATTGATTTACTGAGTTACTGCTTTATATTAATGTAATAAATATGTGAGTTAAGCAGTAAAACATAGAGTTAAAAGAGTAAAGCAGTAAAACAAAAGCCAACTAATCCCCTTGTATATGTAACACCTCATTATTTACTCCGTTTTTAGGTATGAATTAATATAATATATGGTTAAAGCAGTAAAACATATGATTAAAGCAGTAAAACAGTAAAACAAAAGCATACTAATCCCTTTTGCTATAACACCTCTATTGATTACTGATTACTGCTTTAAGTATGTAATGTTATAAATAGGAGTTAAAAGCAAGTAAAGCAATGAGTTATAAGCAGATAAAACAGTTAAAACAAAGCATACTAATCCCCTATGTAACACCTCTATTGATTTACTGATTTACTGTTTTAATTTATGTAATGTTAATAAATATATGAGTTAAAGCAAGTAAAAACAACATAGTTAAAGCAGGTAACTAGCAGTTATAAACAACGCATACTAAACCCTTGCTATGACACCTCATTATTTTACTGATTACTGCTTTATAAGATGTAATCTTAATAATATTGAGTAAAACAGTAAAGCATATGAGTAAAGCAGTAAAGCAGTAAAACAAAAGCATACTAATTCCCCTGATATGTAACACCTCATGATTTTATAAGTTACGTTTTAAGTATTAATTAATAAAAGGTTGAGTTAAGCAGTTAAAAGATATGAGTTAAAAGCCAGTTAAAGCAGTTAAAGCAGTTTAAAGCAGTAAAACAAAAGAATACTAATCCCTGTGCTCTATGAAACACCTTCTATATTACATTACTTAAGTATGTAAAGTATAGTTTTAATTAAAATTTCGTACAATTTTTAAAAATTTATGACTCATAGTATATTTGAAAAAAATTTATTAATAGTAATTGTACTTCACAACTATAAATATGAGTTACAGTAATATGTCTTGATGATTACCGTTTTAGGGTTCGCAAAATGTTTAATAAAAATGTTAGATGAAAAAAAAATGGAATGACTCATAGTATATATATATTTTTCATTCCGGTCAGAAATTGTGCCTCGGCGCACGCCTGTCGCGAAACGCGGCGGGTGCCCTGGTGTGCTCGGAAGCGCATGCTGCGCCCTGTTTATTCAGCTATGACCTAGGAAAACTACATATTACTCTTCTATGATGAAGTAGAAAAATGCTGAAAAGTTAGAAAATCATCAATCGCGCGCAATCAATCCCATCAAAGGTAAAGCATCAATCTAGAACATAATGCGAGCCACAAATTGACCACAAAGTGAGGCTCAAAAAACGAATGTTAAGGAAAAAGTATCTGTGTTGAGTGATGAAGTGTATATGTCAGTGTAATGTCTATGGCTAGTGTAAGCGCTATAAGTTCATAGTGTTATGTATTAAGTGAAAGTGTCTATGGATTTTTAGGAATGTATTGGCCTAGTTAAGGTCTATGGAGTAATCTTATAAGTGTCATATGTGTAATAAGGTCATAGTGAATGTGTGATGAGTGTCATAAAGGTGTAGTTTTTTTTTAGGGTGTGTGTGCAAGTAATATATATAAATATAATATATATATATAATAACTATATATATATATAGTATAATAGATATATATATAATATATAATATAATATATATAATATATAATATTATATATATATATGATATATATAAATATATATATATATAATATAATATATATAATAGCTATAATTGATAGAAAAAGACTAACTCATAGGAGGAAGCATTCTAGCAGCTTGTAATATACACCAATCATTCCCAACCTTATAACCTAAGGTAACAACCATAATTGGGCTATTCAGCCAGGGAGGCTAGAAATCTTGAAAAAAGTGACACCATTCACTATGTGGCACCAGTTGGCACATTACACTCATTCACTCATTGCACTCACCTGCACTCACCGGCACTCATAGAATACTTCATAAACACTAATAAACATACCCCTTAGATACTTCTACTTGTATTGGAACATCCAAAGTTGACCATCAATAAATCGATCATCAAAGCTGTATATCCATCAATATTGATGCAACAAGATGACGCATCAAAATGATCATCAAGTAATCTGAGCATCAAAGATGAACCATATCCAAAATGTATCTGAACCATCAAAATAGACCATCAATATATGGTGCATCAAAGATGACGTCATCAAAAAAGCACAAGGTCAAAAAACTACAAGGCCAAAATTGTCCCCTGGAATACAAAAAGGTTGACCAAAAATTTGGTTCTCAAAATGCCCCCGGAAGACCAAAAGAGTGCCTAAAAAATTATTCCGAAAAAAATTAAGCAGGCCAAAATTTAGGTTGGCCAAAATTACCCATGGAAGACCAAAGGTGCTCAGGTGTTTTTACGTGTGTATAAGTGTAAATGCAAGTTAAGTATCTATGGGGGAGAAGTTCATGGGAATGTGTTAAAGTGTATCTGTGTTTGGTTGTTGGTGGGCGCCGCCGCGCGTGTGTGTAGTGTAGGTGCAGCTTGGTGTAGTGAGCACTCGTCGCATATAATAAATAATATATAATAATATTATATTAATATATAATATATAATATATATTATATAATATATATATATAACTATAATAAATATAATATATATATATATATATATAAATAATATATATAAAATATATATATATACTACCACGTGGTGTGTGTGGAAAAAGTGGACAATCCCAAACAGTCTTGAACCTAATGAATCATTACACAGATACCTAACCAAAGCAGGTGCATAACCTGTATTTCTCAAATAATCTCTACCTAAACCTCCACTATCTAAGAATGGTAAAACAATTCAACCCTGACTCAAATATCCCTACTAATCTTCACTCCACCCTTAAGAATGGTCAATTTCAGCCCTTGAAACGGTATCAAGGACGAAACAAGGCCAAGACAAAAATATCAAGGCCAAAACATCAAAAAACGGCTAAGCCCCTAAGGGGTCAAAATAGGGGCAATACGACGACGATGCTTCCATCCGTCAGCAAGCCCTCTTCGAAGGGGCAATTCAAAAAGTCAAGCCAAAAAAGTCAAGGGCCAAAAAGGTGAAGGCCAAAAAAGGTCAAGGTCAGGTAAAAATTTCGGCTCAAAAAATTCGGTTGCCCAAATTTAGTGGGTAAAGAGCTAATATAAGTCAGAGGTAAAAGAGACCTCTCCAATATCCCCTTCCATTACTGTGTCCATTTCCCCCAGGAGCTTCAGCACGGCGCAGAAGATTGGAAAATTTCAACCATATGCCATTTATTTATTAAGAACTACTGAACTATTTAATATAATATATATATAATAATAATATAATATATATATATATATAATATAATAATATATATATAATATATATATATAATATATAATATATATATAAATATATATAAATATATATATATATATAATAATATAATTAATATATAATAATAATATTTATAACAACATATATTAATATATATAGATATATATATATATATAACACATATATCATGCTATATATAATATATATAATATATAAATATATTAATACTAAATATATATAAGTTTACACTGTTTTGCTAAATATAACAATAGTTTGCCTCCTTCAATTCTAACTTAAGCGTTAAAAAAAATGCTTTCTGCTTATGTCCGCCTTTTTTAAAAATTTGGCGCCGAGCGCCTTACCCTACAAAATGTGATAGTGCCCAAGCCATAGGGCGGCAACTCGTTGGGCGCCAACGCCCACTCTATAGTATATAGATATGGATATGAATCCCAAAGGATAATAATAGAGACAGGAGTGAAAAATAAGAATGGGGATTAGACATGATTGATATATAATCATATTTATTTAATTAGCAGAAATTAATGGCACAAGAGATAATAATTTTTATAAAACACCAATTATAATATAAAGAGCCCATATGTTTAATAATCACTGAGGCAAAATCGCCGGATTCTAAATGATACATGATTAGGACATTTGGAGAGAGAATTTGATAATATTATATGCTGCCTTAAGTTTGGTACAAAAATAGCTTTGTTTAACTTGGGCAATGAATAAGTACTTAGTATAACACAAGGATTTCACAAAATAATTAGATTTATGAATTGGATATCGAAATAATGTGAATCGAGGGCAGAGAGAGCTGACAGCAAGGTCAGCCATCCGGTCCAGGAGGAGAAGAGACCCACTATGTATATCTGGGGCAATGCTCCGGGATGTAGAGACGTTTGATGACGCTTACCTACACTTACAATTCTCAAAATCTCTCTGCCTCGTCTAGCGTAAGTGAGACAATTATATTGTTACACTATTATTAGCACAGAAGTAAAATATTACGGAGGCCATTGTTGAATATAGAGGAAATGGAATTTCATCCAGATATCAAATGCTACCCCCATAAAATGCAGTGGCTATACAAAACAATTTATGACAACAACAAGGAAAGAGAAAGCTATATCTACGTGTGATAATTAGCAAAAAGTTTTGAAATTCACAGACACAATAACCATTTATAAACTTATTGTATAATTATTACATATACTAAGCAAAGAAATATAATGAACAGAAGTATAGAACAAGCTCATAACAATAGCCAAATAAGGGAGGAAAAGATTACAATTATCTATATTTCCTAATTTAAATATATTAAAATGAATCATAATTAATAATAATTAATTTTTCAATTTCACGAATCCAGTAGATATTTACAACTAATTATCACATAACGCCGACAGATATATAAATATATTTACTCCTAACACTATAATTGAACCATGTTAGAGTCGGTTTATTGACATTTTCAGTTCATGTGCATTTCTTTCCAAACAAATTTTTTTCAATAAGAACG
>JABUQX010079078.1:17500-43878 GCA_015478945.1 Trachelipus rathkii | reverse complement strand
CAAAAACTTAACCTAGACTTCACTTTTTCTAAACATCATCGTCAGTAACACAGTAATATCTTACAAAAACTTCATCATTTCTCTAACAAATCAGTTAGAGAAATGATTGTCATAGAAATATTTAACATAACGTACCCAATTTACAAATAAACAGTTTTTCATTAACAAGAGTATCTAAGCAACACATTACCTTCCAAGAGAAATCCCAAGGGGATACGCCCCCCTGAAAGGGTATGAATCCTGCGAAGGGTCACCCGAAGGGGTGTAAGGCGGGCGTGACCTCCGGAGGAGGGGTAAGGCCTCAGCCCTATCGGCTGAGGCCCAAAGCCCGCTTACACCCCCTTCGGGGTGATCCCCCTCGCAGGATTCATACCTTTCAAGGGGCGCATCCCCCTGGGATTTCTTTTGGAAGGTAATGTGTTGCTTGTTTTGCTTTGAATACTCTTGGTTAATGAAATGTTTTTATTTCGTAAGTTAGGCTACGGTTAATGTTAATATTACTATGACCAAATGTTTTGGAAAATAACACTTGATTGTTTAGAGGAAATATTGAGTTTTTGTAAGATATAACTGTTTGTTTTTAACTGGACGTATTGATGTTCGTTAGAACGTGAGTCTAGTTAAGTTTTTGATTGATAATGTTAGGGTTTACCCAGAATTTGCTAATGTCTACGATTATTCAGAGGTCAAATGATGTTTATACTCGAGACGATTGACACTTTTGATGAAGATAGTGTCAATTCATAGTTCAAGATGTTTTGGCGTTTTTAATTAAATTTTGTTCTCATTATTAAAAGGGGGATATTGTTAGATTGAATACGGCTTTACCTGTTGTGAATTATGGCAAAAAGTGGGAATATCGAAGTATTGTATGACCTGTTTAGGCTTACCTTACCTTTTGATAAGTTGGGGGGAATTTCAAGGATGTTAGCTGATTATTCATACGCCAAGTATTGTTAGGTTTGATTTTTACATTAAATTTTTAGCTCTGATTATTATAATTTAAAGCTTCTATTGATAAATTAAACTGTAGACTCAAATATTAGGCTGTAATTTAATGATTACTATGACAGTTATATGAAAGATGTACTGACCTGTTTACGATACTGCGAAAAAGGACGTATGTAAAGAATATTACACTGTGCTATCTGATGTATATGTTCATAAAGTGAGCTAAGGTTAAGCATTTTGTTATTGGGTAATTATGTATACGGTTTCGCGCCATAGAATTTTGCTTTCAATGGTCTATGTTTATCATGGCCCAATTTGATTGTATACTCAAAATGAGTGAACATTTGATGAAGATGGTATTTATTCATGTTCCAGATATTTGGTATTCTTTGATAGATTGGTACTTTTTTAAGTGATTTTTGTTAGATAATACGGCTTACCTGTTGCTGATATGCGAGAAAAGTGGAAACATATTCGATTATTGTATGACCTATTAGCTATTTTCTTTGTTAAGTAAGGAATTTTTCCAGGATGTTAGCTATTTATTCATACGCGAGGTAATGTTAAGTTCTTGCTTTGTACATTATATTTCTAGTTGCGGTTATGATATGTAGCTTTTGAGGTTAAAGCTTTGTTGGTTAGGCTTATCATATTCTTCGATGGTTAGTATGTAAATAACTTTATTGTGTTTATTTTTGGAATAAAACTTTGTTTATGG
Source organism: Trachelipus rathkii (assembly GCA_015478945.1). Lineage (NCBI taxonomy): Eukaryota > Metazoa > Arthropoda > Malacostraca > Isopoda > Trachelipodidae > Trachelipus > Trachelipus rathkii. The sequence continues at coordinate 42,209 of JABUQX010079078.1, read as the reverse complement.
TTTTACAATTAGTCGTTGGTCCGTATGATAATTACGGAAAAGATTATGATAAATTTCCTTGTTTAAATATTACTATGTCCAATGTAAAATTTAACGTTAATATGTAGAGATATGCTTTGAAAATGTGTGAATAGGTTTCGTTTATGTATGCAATTGTTAGTTACTATTACAGGTGTTACAGTTGGAGCTGTGTTAATGTTAAAACACTCTTTTCGTGCTTAAGGTTATGTATTTTAGTTCGTCGTTGACATTACTTTTTCCTTGTTCATTATGATGCTTGTTAGCTATATTAATATGAAACCTTGTTATGTTAGCCATATATTCGCTGGTTAGTATATAGAACTCATTTTTGCGCTATGTTAACCGAAATGATACTCTAAATGCTACTGTAAATCAGTTGTTAATGTTAAATTAACATTAGTATGTTAGAGATATGCATGAAACAGAAGTTGAATAGGTTACGTTTTGTAATCTGTGCTAGGTACTTTTACTGTTGTTATTTATGGAACTTTGTTAATGTTAAGTTGTGTTGTTTATTCTAACGTAAGGTGTGTAGATTCTTGTTATTGTACATTGTATATTCGTTAGTTTCTGTGATGCTATGTTTTTATAGCTTTATTTAATGTGAAACAATGTTACGTTAGCATATATTCGGTGGTTGGTATATAAAGAACTTATTTTTTACTATGTTATTGTTGTTGTCTGTTTTTGTTTGTTGTTGTTGTTTGTTGTTGTTTTGTTGTTGTTGTTGTTGAGTTAGTTGTTGTTGTCTAACGAGAAAATAACCCCTTTTGAATGATATGCGTTTCGTTGAGCTGTTTTCTTGTTTTTACTTTTCTTCTGATTGGTTGAAAGAAAGAAATCTCATTACTTATAAGGGTTCGGTTTTACGCATACGATTTTCCGTCCAGTAGGACATTTTTTCGCTTACTGGTACGATGACATCTCCCGCATCTCCAGTCTGTTGTTAGATATCTTCACGAGAGTTCGTTATTTTCCAACGACTGCGTCAATAAAAATTTTATCGTCACCGGATGGTACCGAACATTGTTGTTTATTCCTGCCCGGAGAGTCAAATTAATAGACCTTATTCGTTTGTGCTGGATGGATCAATCAAGATTTCGATATTCGGCAGCTGCATGGTTAGAGGTAGTGTTTGTTATCTCGATGTCGACGAAGTAGTGAAAATATCTATCAGAGGTGATCGTGTGAGAGGTAATAATAGAATAGACGTTGTGCTCTCATCGTGTGACAATATTAAAACCCTTGATGTACCGCAACTACTTCGAAAACCCCTTTCGATGATGTGGTTGTGTTGACCTTCATGCGGGGTACATGTTAGGTTTCACAGTCTCGAACGTCTGTCTGAAATGTATTTTACACTTTGATTAAAATAAAAAACGAATTAACATCGCACCTTAACGATGTTGACATACTTTGAGGACAAAATACATATAGCACATGGTTTAATTCTATGATATATTTACACCGAAATATGTGGTTTTCCCTATAATGCAGTATTACAGGAAATGCTGTATTTCGAGTGCTTGGAAGAGTTTTACTTCTCTCTTGTATGAAGAGAATGAGTTCTTGCTGAATCAAAATATGGCCGGAAAAATGGTGATAGTTGCCGCTGAAGGCCCTTTATACTTACATCCTTTCAAAGGGTGATTGAATCTTTAGAGAGCAGATATAGTAGTAAACGTACAACTTGGAATCCTATGTTTCTCTGATTAGATGGCAATTATATATTAAATAAACTTATGTTTTTATGCATTTCGGATGTTCTTTATGTATTTTTTTCATGTTTTATGTATTATATAAACGGCACGTTTTCAATGAAAATTATTATGTTCTATAAAAATGAAAACTTCGTTTGTACTTTTCCCGCTTATGTTCGTTTATTGACTAAGTTGCTTGTAATGATGCGCTGTTTATTCGTTGGTTTTGTTATTTGTGTGATAAAGACGTTATGCTCATAGGTTTATGCTTTACAGAGAGTAAAACTTTACTTGGTTTTTTGCCATACCATTAAGGTATTTGCTAGTTGGTAAGGATTTACGCCTAATTTTTTGTTAATATTACCCTATTTTAATGTAAAATTAACATGTCATGTTGGAGATATGGTTGTTGATTAAAGATTGAATGATTATGTTTTGTGGTCTTGTTAGTTACTCTGTGCTGGTTTGTTACCAGTATGGATCTTTGTTAATGTTAGCAGTTTAATTCGTACTCAAGGTGTGTCAGGTTTTGCCTTTGTACATTATATTCTTTTCAGGTTATGCAAAGGATATGTTTGACTTTTGTAATATAATCTTCTGTATTCTCATACTTTCGTTGGTCACTATGATAATTACACAAGGTTTTGTAAATTTTTTGTTAATATTACATTGTTAAGTAAAATTAACATCTGTTATGTTAGAGACATGCCCTTGACAAAGTGTGAATAAGTTACGTTTTTGAGATGTTATGTTAGTTACTCTTTACTGTTGTTAAGTGTTGGACTTTGTGAAACAGAACCAGTTTATTCATGTTTAAGGATGTAGCGATAATTGTCTATCCTACGTGTTACGTCTCGCGCTCTAGTATACCGTACGCTTTTTCCCTCAGATTCTATAGATATATAGTGTGTTAGATTCGCCTGCCTATTCATCCGGCCAGCTGTGGTTATAGTATATCAGTTCGAACGGATGGTACTGCGGCTTTGCAATATACTCCGTCATTAATGTTGTAGACAGCCTATACTTACAATTTATTGATAGAGATCTTTATTAAAGAAAGAGAATCAGAAATACTGTGTTGTACTGAGACACAGATCTTTCGGCTCTACTGTTCAATGTCTATCAAAATGTATACATCGAAAGATCGTGGACTTTGAATCGAATCAATAGATCAATAGTATCAATACGATCACAATGGCAGAAGGGTTGGCGAATGGGTGGCATGGGATGGTGGTTTTTTGATTTACATGATTTACTGGCTTTATGTGGCGTGGAGAGTAAAGTGATAAAATACCACTGATCCAATATCTGTTAAAGGGTTGGTGCTAACTATGAATATCAATGAACACACACTAAGATTCGTATACTTCTAAATTTAGCTCTAATATGCATCTATTCCGTAGGAGTTTACGAATTTATATAGCATAAAATTTCTAATGATTTTGGGATAAGAGTATATCCTCATAAATGTCTCTGAATTTCATATACTAGTCCAGTATTATGCTCTCACTGTGTGTGTTACAAAGCTACTCTGACTGCACTCGATATGACACAAATATTTAATACTGCTGCGACACCGCAGAGCACCGGCGCAACCGTGGATTAGAGCACGGGATAGACTCACGACACCTGTATATATAAGCTCTGGGCGCTACAGCGCTATCGTAGAAGTGCTCTCTGTCCTCTCGCTAGTTCTTTCCTTCTTTTATTCTTCCTTCATCCTTCTCTTCCTCCTTCGATCTCTGTTTTTTTGCACTCTGTGCCTCTTTTTTTCAGAGTCGGGACCCCACTAATGGGGGGTCCAGACACCTATACGGAAGCTTATAATCATCATATTCGAACTCACGACCTCGATAACCCTTATTAAGGACACCAACACTGGAAGACTGTTTATTAATCGGCACCGCATCAGTGGCTCCAGCATGCCGACCAATGTCGGGAGCCAAACTCACAGATTCCCCTATCAAGTATTTCTTAGGAAATTTCAACTCTGATCCTCTCACAATATTCAGCCATTTACGAACACTTCGATTTTTTTAAAGGGGGGTGGGGTCCCCCTTCGGGGACCCCACGGGGACGTAACCTCGTCTACGACGAGGTTACCTCCCCAACTAACACCCCCCAAATTTTAGCCTGATACGATAACCTACCATGTAGTATATATCGAACTCGCAGGACACCGGGATGGAAAGAAGAAACCGCCGGCGGAAATATAACAAAAATAAATAATAATAATAATAAATAATAATAATAAAATAAAATAATAATAATAATAATATAATAATTAATAATAATTAAAATAATAATAATAAATATAATAATAATAATAAAAAACTCCAGGGGATGAGTCGGAATTGGTGCCGGTCGATGACGGTGCGGTGCGGTGCGGTGCGGTGCCGCAAAATGACTTTGAAGGTGCTTAAAAAAAAAAACAACCAGAAGTGTTTCCTCCGGGAAAGGAAAACAATAATTCTCGATACGTTTATATATATATAATATATTATAAAATAATAATAAATATTACAAACAAAATGCCAACTCACAAGACAGACAGACACATACAACAGACCTTCTGAGTTCACTATATGTATGTCCTGTCCGGTCATGAACAGACCATTATCGGAGTCTGTTACTGATCATACCTCCTCTTATAACTAATGTGCTAAGTCGCTTAATCGGATTTTCAGCCTAATACTTATACTCACCCCACAAGTATGTGTGAGATAGACGTTAAGCGAATATCTCACGGCTGATCCTATACCCTCGGTGTAGGTATAAGGTGTACACCCCTATCTTATATATTAACATATACTCCAAACCGTAACTTGAATATATTAACTACCTGTTTTCGTACTTATTAATCCCAATATATTTTAAGCTATTAATAATTCCAAAGTATTGCAAGAATAAAGTATTAACTTAAGTCCTTCATAATCGATAAATAAATATATTATAATAGGTTGGCATATTACTGACGCGCTACACTGTTGCTTGTTTTGCTCTGTACTTATATATCATATAAACTAGTGCTTGGTTCATGTAACTATATTAACTTAACTCTAATTAATAATTAAATTAATTAATAATTAATAATATATATTACTTTTACTTTATATGAGTGTAATTGATGAATCCCAATAAATATAAGTAATTAGAGATAGAAAGTTTTATAATCTGTAAATTTATATATATTCTCTTCTTTTTTTCTCAATACCTATCCTCTCGTGGCGTAGCTAGATGTTTTCACATGGGTAGGCAATATATATGAATGTAGAGATTTTTTTCAGGAAGAGAACCATCACTTTCTCACTCGTTAATAATTAATGATTTAATTTATCTAGAAACCAACTAACTGTATCTTGGGACCTATTTCCTTAGGTATTGTTACCCAGATTCTGTTAATTTTTTTCATGCCAATTAATAGGGCTTTATAATTATATATATAAGTATAAGAACCTTTAACTATTCTACTTTAATAATATACATTCAAAGCTAATTTTTTTCATAAAATAAATAAATATCATTAGACATTTAAATACAGAAATATTTTAATAAATATTTTCCTCAAGTTATTTATTACTGGCGCTTCAACGTTTGAGTTTAAGAATACTATTTGTATAGCGAAAAACTAGCCTTATTTTTATTATATTTTTGCAATAAAAATTTTAAATATAAAAATTTTTATAATAATAAACAACTAGTTATTTTATTTGACTAAAATATCGTAAAAATAAAATTTAATATCTTTTCACATGACTAGTACTACTACATTGCATAAAAACAAAATTTATATAATCTCCTTTAAAGAACAATTAATAAAATTTGATACTTGTGAAATAAAATGGTCATTTATATCATGTACTTATATTATTGATTTAAATTACATTAGGTGTTTAATTACTAACAAGCAATCTTTGTAATATTAAATTATTTTATTTACTTATGAATCCTTTTAATAATATATCAATTAAGTCTTTAACTTTTTTCTTCTCATTTAGTTTGTTTATAATCTTTCACTGTATTATCTACTACAAAAATTATTAAATTCACTTCTAAGCATTCGTCATCAATTTAGTTATTTATCTGGAAAAATGTTAAAATAAAAATTTATTTTGTGTATTAATTTAAAATATATTAAATATGTTGTAGTTTCACCTTTTATGTATTATAAATAAGCGTTTTTGAGAATAAGAACTGAGCCAAAATGAATTATGTGTAGCCATTGGTCAATTCAATATAGTCTTTTTGTCTCTATTCTAATATTAATGGTCGATTTTATTCAGTCGAAAACTTATCTCTCTCTCTTCACTAAGCAGATTTATAATGACTGATTCACCTTAAATGAGCTGATCAACGAAAAAAAATTTACTCTTATAGTAAGTAATTGGTGTTGTAGTGTTTTCAAAGTTTTTACTAAATATTATGTTACAAACAAATCTAACTGCCTTTTTATTTTTAGTGACTATAAATTTTAATTAATCGTCATCAACACATATGTGAAAATAAAAATAAATTCAATTCAACTTAAGAATACATTTCAACTACTGATTCGATATAAAGTGTGTGAATGTTCAAAAATTTTAAAAAAGTAAAATGGAAACTTTTTTGAATTTTATAAGAAGACTATCGAAAGAGAAGTGTGTTTAACGTACGACGAAGGCGGCGAGTACTTTCATCATATTTGTTTTATAGCATATATGCATAGTGATATTATGAAAATTATTTATATTTATCTTCAAAGCTACTGTCCCCCCGTAATTGTGTATGACATCACTCACAAAACGTCTATAGTTAGTGATGATAAATTTCTTCAATTCTTAAGCTTACCATGATATTGTGCAAAGAAACCTTCTCATTTGTTGAATTTGTATTATCTTAGATTCTATGATACGAGCATACTAATATCATCTCTTTACCAGTATGTGTCATTAATAAATAACCTGATATTTTAATTATAAAAACTTTTTGTGTCTATTCCATATTTACCTTATCAGCTTGTTTATACAGAGATAATATTATTTTTCACAATTATTTCTAATAATATAATGTTGGACAATGGACCATCACCACAGCCAATATACGCTTAACTACGCCTAACCATACCAACTGATATCCGCCTAATATATAATAATATGTTATTTTATTAATATATTAATAATAAAAAAAAAAAAAAAAAAAATAAAAATATATATATAATGGAAAAGATATCCCGCCAATAATATATCTAGGTGATGGTTTAAATAATAATACTTATAATCTCAAATACTTAAGATAATAATTACCTTTATATAATATAATTATAATAGTAAAATTGAATAATTAAAATAAATAAAGTTATATATATATATGAAGGTATTAAAACCAAATAAAAAATATATTGTGATTTTTGTAATTGATATATATTAGTTATATATATAGTTACCTGTGCCCCTTAAATGTTAAAAAATTCTCCCATTGTACATATATATCAATTATTAACATATTTTTTTTTATGCTTACATAAAAAATGCCCATTGTACGTATTTAATAATATATAAATATTATAAAATTAATGGAATACTCTATAAAATATTTATATATATTAACATATTTCTTATACAAAAAATAAAGTCTTTGTGTATTCAAGTTTACCCATATACCCCCCCATGTTTTCAAATATTAATTGAGATAATGATATGATAAAGATATTAGATAGAAAACAAGTTGCTAAATTAGCATAAAATTTAAACCAATAGACAACAAATTCAAGGACCTAGGCACACCTCAACGCAGTATTTCAATGGAATATGCGCACGGATAGATGAAAGTGCTTAAGTTGTGAAAACAAAGATATGTACTTTGGAACATGGAGAGAGACCGTGTAACGATGAGCGGAGATAACTCTCTACTTGTGCCCTGAACTGTCCTAGTGAGCTCTTCTCCTGTAAAAATTCTGCTGTGACAATTGGTGAAACAAATGATTAATCTATATTTAGACATTATTTGCCTCAACTATTTTAAAATCGATTCAGGTTTTATTATTCATTCTTGTTTTGGAAAAATTTCGCAAATATCTGAATTAGTGAAATTTTAGGTACATCTCTTCAGTTATGGATGCGAATTATTAGATTCTACTTAAATTTAAGTAATTTCAGTACTCACCATAGCGGTGATTTATAAATTATATGTAAGCCACAAGATAATAGAATAATATCTATACAGTACATAGTTTATTTATATTATTTTATTATATCATATTTACCTTCATTCTTTTCATATTATATATAACTTTTATAAATACATATTAATATAATTTTAACATTATTTTGTTAAATTTTCCGGTTGAGCAATTAATTGCTCGAGTTTAAATTAAAATATTGATTAATATATACCGATATTAGAGTAGAGAGAGAGAGAGAGACTAAGAGAGATGAAGAGATGAGATAGAGAGAGAGAGAGAGAGAGAGATGATAGATGAAGTAGAAGATAGAGTAGAGATGGAGAGAGGTAGTATAGATGAGATAGAGAGATGAATTGAGATAAGAGAGAGAGAGAGAGAGATAGAGATTGAGAGGATGAAGATAGAGAGAGAGAGTATATAGAGAGAGTGAGGAGATAGATAGATAGAGAGAGAGAGATATATGAAGAAGATGAGAGATATAGAGAGAGACGAGAGAGGAGAGAGAGATGAGAGAGAGAGAAGATGAGGAGAGAGAGGAGAGAGGTAAGAGTAAGAGATGAGACTAATAGATGAACTGAATAGATACGAAGGATGGAGAGAGAGAGGCAGTGTGATGTATAGGGGGCAGGGCGGGCGAATGGCCGCCCCGACGGAAGGAAATTTTGTAAGACAGACTACACGAGAAAAGATGATGATCTAGAGAGAGTAAGTGTCATAATCGCAGAGAGTTAATAAATACGAGTAGGAGCACAGAAGTGAAGAAGAGAATATAAATTGATTTAAGATAGATTAATTCGAGTCGCAGCTATGATTGCAAAGGAGACGAAATCTCGAGAGAGAGAAGTCGAATTTGGTTAAAACTAAACTTTGAGTTGAATACCATAGAGAAAATGATGGAAACCGAAGGTATAGGAAATTTGCACAGCTGAAAGTATTTGATGACGAGAAGATGAGTGTTAAGGACGAGATTGATACTGGAAACTTGGAAGGTGATATGAAGTGAGGCGCACGACGTACGTATGAAGAATTAAGAATTGCTAAATGTAACAAATGTGAGAAACAGAAGAAATTGACTACTTGATCGACACGCACGATTATTATCGACATGCACATGTTAGAGAGAGAGAGAGTGGATGAGAGAGATGAGAGGAGAGAGAGGATGAGGATTAGAGAGACGAGAGAGAGAGAGAGACGATATACCATGTCTTGGATGATTTATATCAGCTTATTAGGAGAGAAACGTTTTGTTACGAATTTTCCTTAGAAATGATGTAGTCAGTACGCGGAGAGACCGGATGTAAGATTTGCCAGATGAATGGAGAAGGAATAAAGAGTGTGAGATGGTAGAAGATGTATAGTGATAGTTGAGCATGGAGAGAGTATCGTCGGAAGAGACGCACAAATGGAAAAGGAATGTATGAGAGTGAAGGCGTAAAGCAGAATGGGAATTTATGGGAAGTTGAAATGGCATTCACAGCACAGGTTGGATCGACACCAGAAAACTGCATAGATGGACTAGTTTCTTGTCGCAGTCACAATTTCCAAATATTTACATTCTTTGTTGCAAATACTGGCAATCTTTACCGCAGTGTGTGAGATGCGATCGCGATGAAGAAAGAGAGAGCATGTATGCAAACATTAGTAGACTTCTGGAAAAGAGAGCTACGTGAAGCAAGTACTATAGGAGATGAAAGACTTGATTGGATGCCACTTGCCATCTAGCAATAAAAAGAAATATTTGTGTGGAGTACTGGGAAGATGTTATCGTGTAGCGGACGGAGCTCGCTATGAATGTCATGCCCCGGGAATTGAAAATTCGACTATATTCAATGTAATAACAGTTCGGATTTTAGTGAGATTCATTACTCAAGAACTAATTTAGGTTTTATGCTTTTTACTGTAATTTTAAGATATTTTTATGTTAATTCCGAACTTGTATAGAAATATATATAGAGAGAAGAGAGAGATATAAGAGGAGTAAGATAACGAATAGATAAAAAGAGAGAGTAGATATATATAGATAGAAAGTAGAGAGAGATATAGATATAGATATATAGTCATATAGTCATATAGTCGTGAAGTAAGAGAGAAGAGATGTAATAGAGAGATAGAGAGAGACGTGAAGGATAGATATAGAGAGTAATGAATAGTAAGAGCAGATAGACGAGAGAGATACGATGTGAAGAAGAGAGATATGAGAATGAAATTAGATGAGATGAATAGATATATATTTATGAATATATAGTAATGATAAGAACGCAGGTGTATTCTTGGTCGTGCCCTGAGAGAAAAAAGATAGTATCTGGGATCGACGCAACGCATGGAGGAGAGAGTGAGAGACGAGATATATGAAGAGAGATATGTGAGATGAGAGGAGAGAGAGATGAGAGAGAGAGAGATGAGGAGAGAGAGAGAGAGAGAGAGAGAGAGAGAGCCTCATGTGGAACATCATTTAATTTTTCTGAGGTCAGCGACCGATGTAGACTAGGTTGTTCCCTAATATATGATTCATTTAGGGTCAACTTTTCATCTTACATCGTAGTAATGTTTTAATAGGACCGCTTATACCCTGAATAATATCCTCCACTATCATTGTAATATATTATTAGTGGTAGGTGATCATAAATACTTATAAATTATTACCATCTGTAAATGTGGATGTCTGGATTTTATACTGTAATGGTATTAGGTATCATGAAACTATCACTAGTATAGGTTTAATATCAATGGGTAATGCGGCTGGGTATATATGGGTATCTAGGTATGATAGTCCAAAGAATCAAGAGTTATAGTTTCCGTTGCATTGGTGGGCACATAGGCGGACATGTCTTTAGACACTATGGGACTTTTTCAGCGGAGTTGACAAGAGATTCCATCTCCACTGACATAGAAGGAATTTCCACAGACCGCATTGAAAATCTTAGTGGGTATCTGTGGTTGACTTGGACTGTGAGACAAGCAAGGTGTTATATCAATGGATAGATTAGCTTCTTTACACCTCTTCAATTTCAGCTGTGAAATTCCAGTAGTTAGATCAGGTAAATTTGAAAAAACAACCAAAGATATTGGGTTAAATGAGAAAAACCCTTTGAAGTTTGCATCTTCTTCACCAATGTGATCAACACTATCATCATCAAACAAAGAAACCTCAGAGAACGTCTCTATTGATTACAATGAGGCATAATTAGTTTCTGAAACGAGATCTGTCACATCCATGTCGTCATCCTCTTCAACCAATTCATCCACTTCAGAAAAGAATTTATCCTGGAGTTCTCTATTCCGGGCGAGATATTTTCTTAAATAATTCAGAATGTCAACCCATCCCCTTCGATGAGAAAAATGAACTTTCTGTACACAATTGGAGGGTGAATTGAATCGCCTATTGACATAGGTGACACGATTGGGGTTTACCTCTTCCACTATGAAGGGCCCCTCCCTCCCTTTTGCTTTGGAACTTCATATTGGTACTAGGACATGTTCTGATGACTTTACAAGCGACCTTTTGGCCGTTCTTAAATGGCTTGAAGTTAGCATTACCCTCCTTCCAATATTGAAGGAATGTATGGATTGGTGCATGTGGTTTTTGTAATAGAAAATCAGAGGGAGACATAGCTAACAAACTATGTAATGTATTGTATATTAGAGTTGATGATGACAGTTCCACGTCCCAATTTGCAGGCTGCTCAAGAACTAAACATTTCAGTATCTGAATCAAACTACGATTGAAACGCGCATACACACATCATTACTGGAGGGATGATGTGGTGACGTTCGTATATGTTTGATATTATGATCATGCAGGACTTGCTGAAAGACCTGACATGTGAACTCTGCCATTATCAGTGAGAATTCGATTGATAACTTTAGGAAGGAAAGGAAGTATATGATGTTTGAACATCTGTGATACCATTGGACTGGACTTATCAGCAATTGGAGCCACCGTAATCCACTTTGAGAAGTGGTCAATAAATAACGTAATGTTTATTCCCTTTATAAGTTCTAGGGAATTGTAGTAAATCCATCGCACACAAGTCAAACACAATTGGCAAGAATTTTTAACATCGCTGGGGTGACATTTGATGAAAATGTTTTCTGCATTTGACACACTGGGCAGCAACGAACTATATCAGAAATGACTTGGTTGACTCTGGGGTACCAAAATTGTTTATATACCAATTGCAAAAGTTTGTTTCGCCCAATGGGAGCACATGAACTATGCAAATTCAGAACTAAATGCATCAATAAATCTAAGGACACTAGATATAGCATGTTTCCAGCTGTGGTCTTAAAATAGCGTATCAAATCTCATACATGATTTAATCCTTGTATGCTTGATATTATCTATGAGTCATTCCTATTTTTATCAATACTATAAATCTCATTTTTACATCACTTTTCGGGTCGATACCTAAAACTGATTAACTCTATTACAGTCACTACTAATATTATTTAATCAACCATTTATTATACATTATTTATTTATTTACACTTAATATCTATGATTTTAACTTAAATAATATTATTTTTATATATTTATAAATTTTTAATCCAGGTTTTTCGTATCGTAATTAGATAATAAATATATCAGAATAGATTGTTATATGAAATATATATTATAATATTTATTTAATACTCACGTTTTTGTGAGGTGGATATGAGAATGATGTTATTGCGAGAGGATATTCGTGTATATGAAAAAGACATATAACTTTTTAGGAATGACGCCGGTTAAGTAGCAAAGTAGAGAGAGGGGTTCTTAGAAAGTAAACCACGTAGTATAGAAGGGAGTAGTTTTTAATGTGATCTCAATGGTGAGGGCATGATCTCTCGCGTGTGAAAGTTTATGAAGGGTGGGATGATGTAGTATCGAGCCTTGTGACTTGTTGACATGCATGGCTTTAAATATAATCTTGAGTTATATAATCTTTCCTGCTTATTAAACTGCGTTGTTAACTTCAAGGTATCTTTACGAAAAGGGAACAGATGACTCTGGCCCGTGAAAGTGTAGCTATTGTGGCTTAACATGGCTTTAATATATCGACATTCTCGATCAGTAATAGGAGGTCTGGTGCAATTTAATCAGTGTGCGTGGTTAGAAACTCCTCGTTGACTTAGAGTATCACTGATTGTTCTTAGAATGATCGCTTCGTGTTTACATTGCTGTTGTATAGGTACAGCTCTGCTTATGCTCTGACCTGTTGTTAATGTACAGTCTACGTTGACATTGACCTACTTGGCTCGTCGGAATATAGTAGGTAAACTCTGCTTAATATCGTTACAATAATGTTTCAGAAATTGTGTATAATTACTACTTTTACGATGTGCATGTTTGTTATCATCAGTAACATTTGTTATTATAGTTTATAATATATTCCTATTGTATTCTTTTATATAGGCTTGTTTGTACGATGAAGCTATGAAAGTTACTTCTTACACAACGATTGAGAATAAATGAGAAGAAATATACATGACAGAAGTTATGGTTTGAGTATTGTAAGAATCTTTTGGTCACTTTATGTTTAATATTGTTGAGCAGAATGATGGTTAATATAGTAAGAGCTATATTGTTACTAGGCGCGATGTATTAAAGCAGTAAGTGCGGGATAGAGTAGCTGATATGGGGATTATTTAACCCGACTGGCGGGTAGACCCGAGGGGAGAAAGTTGGTATGCCTTGTTGATCAGTCCTCTGCAGAATGTCTGAGCGATTGAATATGATTGAGCTTATGTGGACGCCTCTGTATTCTGCTTTCTAGAAAAGATTTTAAACACTAATAGGAGTAAATGCGTGATTGGTGGATCTGTGACTCTTGATGTATGGATGATGCGTTTCCTGCTCACCTGTGGCCAATGAGCATGAAAGGCTCCACTATATATTGGTCGAGTTATATGGCTTTAATACTGTGAGGCTTAAACTTTCTGCTTTAGGGGCGTTAAATCCGTAGCTTGCCCTTATACGCTGCTTCAGGTTGATAGCTGCATATGTTTCGATCGCCCGAAGCGATGTACGCCCTATCACTATAGTGATATATTAATTTACAATTATGTTTTTTATTTTATTTTTAAATCTTTTTATTTATTTTTAATTTATTTATTGATAAATGGAGGTAATATTTATTTTCTGTAGGATCTATTTCTCTCATATTACTCTGTATTTTGTGCTCATATATACTTTCTTTATCTCTTTATCTCTTTCTGTTATATTACATGTACCGATGTTGTATAACCGTTATGTTCTCTCTATACTTTTAACTCTATTGGTTTTAATACTTTTTTACTTTAGTTTTTAGAGGTGTGTATAAATGTGTAGGTTTTGATTGTATTATTATATTGATATTTAGTCATTTTTATTTCTATATATTATTTTTATATTTTATATTTTATATATCAGTAAGTTTATTTTATTTTACTTATCAGAATAATTTCTTTTGTTATTTTTATTTACTAAACTGTTATCCGAGTACAATCCACACATATATAACACAACATATAATATATATATATATATATAATATTATATATATATTATATATATATATATGTAGTATAGAATATATATATATCTACTTCATACATTATACATCTATCACTCACACAAATGGAAATTCTATGCTGTGACATTTATAAAAATAATAATATCAATACGTAGGAAATGATAAAATAAATAAATTGGCAAGTTAAAATGCCAAAAGTACTTATACCCACATTCACTATGACACTTTGCACAAGCTACCAATGTTACCACAAAGGCTATGACATCTATAGATACCCATGTATATCAGTTTAGCAAGTAGCATTACACTTATTTTCAGGCACACATGTCAATGTACACTATGGCCTTTAAGTAACCAAGTAGTACACAGTACTCACCAATAAACTCTAGCTGTATACTTTATAAAGCTAGAGAGTCACAGTTTCACTATGACCCTTCACTTTAGTTACTCTGCTACTATCATTGAGCCCTCTATACCTTCTGTACTATTATCCTATCATATACCTCCGATTCTTCATAAACACGACCGTCACGACTGTTAACTATTACTAACTCACAACAGATTTATCATTAACTATCTACACCACAGATTATTAACTAGTATCATAATTACACTTCATCAACACAGATTTACTTTCACTCTCAACCAAGATTATTACTTACACTTATACACTACAATACTTTTAATTCCATTTAGATGCCTACCACCAACATGATTTATCATTAACACACTTTGAATATAGCACTTTCCATACTCATATATCATAACTATATTATTAATTTAATTAATATCAATTTTAATGTTTTAATTAATAAAAAATCTTTAATATTACTTACATTATATATTAATTACATACTAAAAAATATTTATTCAAAGTTTTTTAAAAACTTCTTATAATAAATCAAAACATTATATCAGAAATCAAAGGGATAATTTATATTATTATATATTATATTTAACTTTTTTGATTATTTATAATATTTTTATAACTATCAAGTTTAAAATAACTTTTACTAATATATAGATTTTCTAGTAGAGTTATTTTTTTTTAACTAAAGGTTTTATATATCATTTATAACTGATTTACTATAAGGCGAGTAAATCAGTAATGTGTTAGTACTCTATTTTGTCTACCTTCCTATCTAAAATTTTCACCACTATATAATACTATAAGCTGCTAATATATTTATGTTCTTCACTTGCTTATTATACTGCTTTATACTCATCTTTTAGCTAAATGTAATAGTATATATAAAATAAAATAAGTTTTATTCTCATGCTCTAACATCTATCTATCTATTTTATCTAAATCATTCTAATGATTTATTATTTTATAAAAAATAACAATTATTATCTCATACACTTATACTTTTATAATTCTTATACACTCGTATTGATTAACTAAAATATTTCAAATATAAGTTATTATTTAAATATTATCGTTAGGTTTTCTTTTATATTTAATTATATTATTATTATTCTATATGTTAATACATTTGACATCCATATCAACGAAGAATATAACACACTATACCGATATTACTTATATAATCAAGTACTATACGTACTGGACAAGACTCGACTAGATATGTTTATATATCACGTATTATTGGGAATGACTTGTTGTGATTATGAGAATTCTAAAATTTATGACAGAGATACGATATGTCAAATATAATGTCTGTCATTGCCATCGCGGACGATTTACAGGTCCTAATTTCCGGATCAATATATTTCATCTGACCTCTTGATTTTCTGTATGACACTCAGGGAGGTGACATGAACACGCTAACGTTGATGGACGACAGCGTTGCGAAATTAAATGAGTTACATAATGACGGAAAAGTAGCCGAATGCACACACTCATTTAAGAATTGAGCTCATTTTTTTGCTTTGGGGAAACATGATGGTATGAGCAATATACTACGAGAGAAATAGAGAAAATATATACAGAGGGTAGCCGACAAGATACCCACTCAAATGTTACTTACTTTGTTTTCTATCATATTGCTGTCTATTGATGGAGGGGACGTGAACTATGAGTGATATGATCACGGGGTAGGAGACTTTATATAATGGTGCAGAGTCTAAATAGGTTTCTGAGAGAAAGTGTTGACATCTATAAGCGCTTTCTCATGATAGATGTAGTGTAGTAAGAGCTTGAATGGGATTCTTTTTGGTAGATGTGACAGAAAGTATATTCGGGTGTTGTTTTCGGTGATTCGTTGAGAAGCATTATTTTAATTATATGCCTTTAGCGTATATGGAAACGTCGGGTGTGTATTGTTATATCTTACATATCCTAGCGACGTATAGGTGATTATTCTCGGTTGCTCTGACACTTTGTCCGATGATAAATTATATGGGAGGTTAAGAATAATCACTCAGTTATCTGACAGTCCAGTATATAGCGGATCTCAATTACATTTCTATAAGGTCATTGATGCTGAGGAGTATAATATAATACAGAATTTTATTTCACACGAGAGTGAATTTATAGTATTATACTAAACGAAACGTATAACTACGCAGTATTAGAAGAGGGAATGACATGATACATGGGAGACTTATTGAATGCTGACGTTTGGACTCGCGCAGAGTAGGTGGGAAAATAAGGAGTTTTGGCTTACTGGAAGTGTTTGTTAGTGTGGAGTAAAGATGATATACGTTGGAAACGGCGAACATCCTGTTGATTTTGTCCAATGAGAATAATTTCATGGTTATTAATGACTACTTTCTTTGAACGCTCTGCATAGTAAGTAAGATATGGACATTGTATATATATAATTTATTTAGATCACATGGAAGGAGGGAAGATTAAGTCCGATAATAGTTGATCGATCGATATGATGATGACGGAACGATAAGATGAATTCATTCTGAGGGTATTTGTATGATAAAATATTTCTGCCGCTCAACGATCTCTTTGGAATTCCGACCAAGCGAAGTGGTGTTGGGAAATGCTGAGGTGGAATTCACAATAAGATATGGACAAAGCAAAACAGAGGAAATATATTGTGTGATGAAACTGAATGATAAGGAGAGTAATGCAAGAGTTCAATGCAAATAATATACTCTCACGAAAGGTGCGAAGGAACTGAGGTGAAGTCACAGGAATTCACTCGTAGGAGAGTGGGATGAAATTTTTGAAAGTTTGGAAGTGAACCGGGTTGCGGGAGAGGTTATAGGAAAGAAAGAAATCCAGATCGAAGGGAAAATAGATAAGATGACGGCATGGTATTAAAGGAACTAAATTAACTGAAGAAAGGAAAACATAAATAATTTAATGAATACAGAATAGGATGAGCCGGCGTAGAACAGGGGGAAGAGATTATAATAATTGCAAAGAACTATTGCAGAAAATGATTGAAAAGTATAGAAGCAAAACTCACTACGTGGATAGAATTAAGGGTTGGTTAAGGAATATTGAGCTGAATGGCGAAGTACACCTGAACCCGTGCCCCCGATCCCCGAGTAAAGCTTATATATATACGCATGTACCGTTATAATTTAATTTGAAGTTTCCGACTACCCCGTACTGAGATTACTCACAATCAATTTTCAAACTATTTCGTTACTCCGTAATATCTACGAGTATATAAACTTACCGTTACTCAACTTATACCATTTTCTACCGATACTATCCGACTCGTACTCTAGAAATTACACTATTAATCAATTCCACTACTCCATTTACTAATTTTATCAAAATTAATATCATTGTCATTAATTACTAACATTTTCATTAACACTCTGTACATTCAATATTCACAAGTATCACTTAAGTGCTTATACTAGGTTATGGTAAAGATCAGCTATTTGTTATTATTATTTATTTTCATATTATATTTTATTATTTTTATCTCACGAGTGCTCATTTTAGGATATAAATAATTAATATAATTAAATACTGAACTTTTCCATTGAAATACATTATGCATATAACTCACCAATTATAATAAAGACTGAGTTATAGGGGAGGCTTCATAACTAGACACCCTACTTTTTGAAGGCAACAATCACAATTTTCACATTTTTTTCGAGAATGAGTTCTACACATATATGTATAAGAGTGCTGGGCCCCTTGCCAAGTAGAAAACTATTAACCTCTGAACATCATGGTTGTGTAATTTATTCTTGGTGAAACTTCTAAATTGTTTATTCTGTAAGTAATACACGTCGATTTCAATTTATGAAGAATTTTTACTCTCTTATCTCAACCACGCTTCATTACACATGTAATACTTTCACGTCTCAGTCTCGATTATAGTCCCATCCATATTTTTACTTTGTCGCTATACACGGTAATAAGAGGTTAAGGAGAGAGAGAGAGAGCTCTAAATCATACTATTATTAAATTTAATTATAATTTTTATAATCATATATAAAAATAATATAACTAATTTAGATTATTTTAAAAAAACTAATTTTTTCCCTTATATATGTTTGCTAAGGTAGGAGAGGGGGGGAGCCCATTGATAAGCCTTATTAGATAGTTAAAATAAATAAGATGATGAATTTTGATTTTGCCTTCAAAAAAGTAGGGGGTTAATCTTAAGTTTATTTGAATAAGTATCTCCCTCTATTTAACATCTCTTTATATAATTGGGATTATTATGCAATTTATATATATTACCAGTATATATATATACTTATATATATAATATATATATTATTTATATAATATATATTTATTTATATATTTATATAATATATATATCTATATAATATATTATATATATTATATCTATATATATATATATATTATATAATATATTTATATATATATATATATTATATATATATATATATACTAAAGTATTTGAATATATAATATAATATTAATTTAATTATGATAATATATATATATAATTATATATGTTAAGTATTATATATAGTATATAATATTTAGCTTTCTGGATGCCCTTCTATGTACATCCTTCACTTTTTCTCTCTATTCTTAGTTCCACGTAGAGTCTTTTGCTTCTTCTTTATCCACATATTTCTGCATGGTTTCTTGCAATTATGTAACCTCTTCTACTTTTCTCCGCCTCATCCATTATCTGTATTCTTAATTTTTATGTTTCAAAGAGTTTTTAACTTCTCGTTCCACTATGCTCCATTCATCTTCCTTTTTTCCCCCCCTTTCCTCTCATACTCTGTTTCTTTCTGTCCTTCCTCTCCCGCAACCCGGTTCCTCCTACAGTTATTAAAATTCTCCCAAGCTCTTAACCTCGAGGATATTTTCCTGTTCCCCTATAGTTACTCTTCGCCTTTCGGTAGATTTTTTCCATATGAACTCTTCAATTACTCTTCTTCTCATTCAGTTTCATCACACAATATTCTATTTCTCTTTGTTTTATTTCTTTGATTACTTTTTTGGTGATTTTTATCCACCTCAGCTTTCCAAATCACCACTCTGTTGGTCGGAATCCTCAATATGATTCGAATTGGGAGCGCTTTTTTTATCATCCTCGGCTAAGATTCTTGCTGATCTGTTTCGTAGCATATATTATATCGATCATCAAGTGTTGGTTGCGGCCGGTAGTAATCCTGCTCTCGTTTTTCCGATGTGTCTATAAAATATACACATGTTTTTGCTATATTAATTACTTCCTCGCGTTTCAAAGAAAGTTCTATAAGGTAACCATATTGAGTTTTCTTGCGCCACGTACGCAAATATTCTCGTCTAAGGGGTTGGCTGTACGCTTTCGAGCGGTAGATTGCATTCGCGCTAACGCTATGGCGCGTGCCGATGGCAAGGGTACGCTCCTAACACTTCAGTTAGCCTAAAGCGCCCCCCGCCTGTCTCTTGTCGCGGTTTCCTATAATAAACAAGGTCAGAGAAATGTTGCCGCGGTCATCCTCATGGAGCATGAGATCTTCCTCGCTCATCTAGCTGTTGCGTAAAATGAGCTGCGTTAATGTACTGACATCGTGTTGGAGTGAAGACTAGTGTGTTTAATTCGGCTGATTGTAATGCTTGTATATGTCCATACTGTTCCATACACGTGTCCTGATGAGTTGTGTGTGACGATTGGTGAGTCTAGGGGATTAATGATCTGTGTCTGTGCATTAGCTCGTCTATTTGTTATCAGTTTGTCAGATGTACATTTAATTCGTTCGTCTATTGAGTGATGTTTACTGTCACCAGAATGAATGTTGTGTGCGATTTGTATAGATGATAGAGATGATATAGTTTGGGTACAATTTCAGATATTCTAGGGATTCAGTGCAATCTGGTCTCATGACACTCTATATAGATCGAGATGTTTGAGCTAGGATATCTTGAATGCAAGCGACTTTGAGTTCTGAAGTTCGCTTACTTATCCGGAGTACATTCTACATGACTGACAAGGCTAATTGATTCGCTCTCAACATATCACTGTGTCAAGTATTTCTGCTCACTCATCCATTCCAAAGACACGCAGTCACGGCTGCACGTCACTTTCCAAGCGATAAGTGTCGTCAGCAAATACGTGTTATATGGTCGCGATATCTTCGTAGTACATAGGTTGCTTCGGTTCGAGTTATGATGTAATCGCTTTCTCGCCATACGCTGGCCGTGTTCGCTGTGCTCGAGACGGTACTGGTTTCGAGTCCCTTAAATCACCTCATGTGTAGGTCCAATAGATGATTGCAGGATGGAATTTATCAGTGCAAGTGGTAGAAAGCTATAATGAGGCTATATTGCCATGTTGAAGCTAGGTATACATTGAAGTCGGCTATATGCCTAAAGTGCTATCACCGTCGATAAGAGGATGAATTAGTATATAGTTTTTGCGCCCGAGAGATGTTGTAGTATTATAGCGGATTTATGTATGTGTGGATAGTGAGTGTGTTGAGGTGATCATTCGTATACTAGCGAGCTGGGAGAATTTCAAGAAGATAAAAGTTAGGATATTGTAGTCAGTAAATGGAATGTCTCAGAGAGAGAAATGGTGAGTTGGCTAGTAAGGCGTATAAGTAAGATAGATAGGTGCATGTAGGTATAGACTAGATATGGCCGGGGTTATCTTGGTAGAGTAGGGGTATGGTTGTTAGGCCTACCTGAGTGGGCTATAATAAAGTGGATGACCCCTAACCTGTACTTAATATAATGCCAAATAGTGAGAGTGAGATCCGTTACGCGGTTCTACTGATATGAAGCCCATAGTATGGTCTGATTTATCATGTAACTCGAGACGAGTTCAGTGGTGAGATCTTATAATGAGTAAAGATGAATATTTAAAAGAGAAGTGCTTAAAATCATCTCTATATATAACTTGTTTAAATTCTTTTCCACCATGTGTGGTTAATAAAAATATAATCAAATATTACTTTTCTCAATGCATTATACTATCACTTATTATCTTTTTCGATGCATAGTTCATCGTACAACTATACTTTACATATGATATATTATATATATATACTATATGTAGTATATTTGTTTTTGAGGAAAATATATATATAAAGGAATAGATAGATGATACTACATACTATATACTAATATATATATATATAATATATATATGGTATACTATTATATATACTATTATATATACTAATAATATTAATAGTATATTATATCAAACGCTTTCGGGAATTCTAATAATACGATGACAGACGAATCATGTACTTATGTCTTAAGTACATATTTTTATGGAGTACTTGTATACTATGTACTTGTACTTGCAGTGTTCTAAAATAAGTGTTAACTTGTACTATGTAAATCTGTTACTTGAGTACCTTTTTGTACTTGGTACTTGTGCTTGGGACTTGCAAGTATATTATATCACATTATTTTTCTTATAACTTGCCTTGCGTATAATATTATTTTATATTTATGTTATTATTTTATTTATATTATTAATTATTGTAAATTTCTGCAAAAATTAAATTTCATTGACAAACTAAACAGTCTTTCACTCTTTGCACTAACATTATTAAATTTTTATTAATTTAATAATTAATATATATAATATAATAATAATTATGTAATATATAAAAATTAAATATAATAATAATCATAATATATAGATTTATAAATAATATTAAATATATACTTGTTAACATAATTAATATTAGTATTAATAAATATCATGAGTTCTATATATCATTTCGACACTTCCGAACTATTCCGACTTCACACTTATCTCATATGAGATATGTTATGATGAGAGTCTAGTGCCGACTACCGTAGGTCTCCCGACTCCACTTGCACACGGAATTTTTCGACTTTCCTCGAGACTCTCCGAGACTCTCCCGTACCACGTACTTGTAACCCGAATTTATTCGTCTTACCGACGTACCGACTCCGACTTAATTCACTGGTAAAATTGGACCGAACCTCAGATCATCTAAAGACTATTATACTCCGCTCCCGATGCAGAACTTACGAACTGTTATATCCGATCATCTCACTAGATATATTATAGAATATATACTCACTTAGACCCTGATTTATTCACAAATTGTTCGATATCTCCAAAACTTTAAGGTTAATTACTTCTCTAAACTTCTAGAAATATCATTTGATTGTTTTTTTCTACCTCCCGGTCTAGGTCATTCACCGAATTTCAGATATTTACTACATTTGCATGAACTATAGGTATATGTTATACGATTATTAGCTAAGAAGTATTTTTACCTGCAAACAACATTTCTTAAAAAATTATCCCAATCTTGTGCCGTCACTCGCACGGCTCCTGAGGACATCTCCCTATCTCAAAATCTGTATCAGATTTGGAAGGATCAAGCACACTATTTCAATCTGCAAATTTCTTGTTTCTGTAAAATTTTTTCTCTTCCAGCAATTCGCAGCCAATGGAGACTAACCTGTGTCTGCGAATTTGAAATTTCACAGTTCAACTCCGTCGCGATATCCACTATTATCCACTATGCTATTCAGAATTATTGTAAAGATAAAATTTATTGCAGCATTATTTCTTAACCCAGATTATGAGATACAATTTTAAAACAGAAATATAATCCTTTAGGCTCCGGCTCGCCGGTCGGCTCGGCTAGCCGTGTTCCATGAGACAGACTATTTAATAATTGTTGTAAGTGACACCTTCAACATGTTCGTAAGCAAGTTATTGTATCAGATGCAAACGATTAATAAAGCCACAAATATATGAGTTTTCTCCAGGCTCCTGGCCATACGACTTACGTTTGACACTCAATAGGCCCTACTCAGTGCCGTCGCAGGATCCCAAGTCTGCGACTACGCCACCGCTTTCCAATTCTCAGATAAAAGTGGAGACAATCCACCTCCGACTCGATATACAAGAAGTAACTTCTTTACCCACCGTGGCAGAGGACCTTACAATTTTCGTGTAAAGAATCTGTATACTGTGTGGTTTTCTGGCTCCGCGCTCGGACTTCCGTCCCGGCAGCCGGAGATCGTGAGCCATACCCTCACTTATCTACATGATATCTGATGGAAAGTCGTCATTTCCTTTGGGCTCTCGTGGCTAATGTTTCCGCGGTAAGCTGATAACACTTTGTGCTCATAAGGATGGGTCTACACTCAATTACAACCATCAGCAAAGCCCCTCAAGCTGCATTGAATATAAACTCGACTCCTATCTTGAACGGTTCCAGGGAGTTGATCTATATTGCTAATTACGATTACCTGGATATTGACTGGTCATTTACACCCTTAGTTTCGACCACCCCTATAAAAAATATCCTGTATCTAAAAAACCTTTCGGAATTTCGAAACAAAAATTACATTTTCTAATAATTAAAGTAATAAAAAAAAGTGAAATTTTTTATTTGTACTCTAAAAAGTTAGGGTTGGGCAAGTACAGACTCCCCTTAACTGTTCTGGTGATTTCAACCTAGCCTTGTCACAAATGGAACCAACTTATTGGAAAGTGGTCCTAAACCAGTTCTTGTTTCTGTCATATAATATGAATAATGGGGTCATAACCCCTCTTTGATTTTGTCATATAATAGGAATAACGGGGTCATAACCCCTCTGAATTTGTCTTCTAATATGAATAACAGGGTCCTAACCCCTCCGACCTAAAAAAAATATAAATAACTAAGTACTAAATATATATATTAAAAATAAAGGACATTTATTGCCTTCATTTAACATTTTTCCAAATAAAAAATAATAATGAAACTTTTAAAACATAATTCCAGAGGCCATATAGACGATTTTCATAAAATTTACTAGAAAGGTATATAGAGGAGCAACTCTGGCTCAATAGAAGAGAACTATAAAAAAATATAAATTCTATTAAGTTTTACGACCATCAACATTTATTTATTCTTACAATTATACTCGCAATCTATTGCTTACGTTATCTGAACATCTAAGAATGATTAATATATCCGTG
>JABUQX010079078.1:0-12500 GCA_015478945.1 Trachelipus rathkii | reverse complement strand
CCTTCTCGTAATGTGATGATGGGGTTGAACTATTGACCCTGTACCTTGAAGCCGTCTGTGTAAACTTTATGGAATGCCATGTGGCTCGGGCGGTCGTAGATGTGGATAACGTTGTCCATTATTCCTGCAGCGCTTGCGAGCATTCCCTGTTTTGTGTATGTACACCTTCCAACATGTAACGCTTTCGTCCTGCGTAGTACTTGTCGGGTGGCATGTTCAAATGTATGGCTTTTGACTAATCAACCACTCTGAAGTTAATACGTTTTCAATAACCCTTACTACGCAATAATTGTAGGTTATGAACATAACCCCATATTAATAGCTGTTAGTTGGTTGTACATCAATTCACAATGGCCGTGATTTATTAGCCTACCATGTAGCATATCATAGTAATCTCCACGGGTCATGCACTTGGTATTTTAATTTATTTCCTTTGTTAGCTGTATCGATATTTTTAAATATTTTGGATATGCCTATTGTATTTAACCTAAATATTTCATATTGACACGTATTCGGCTTTTGTAGGCTCCATGACTGTCTCGGATAACGTCCTAGTTTGTTCTATGGGTGCATTGCCGTCGAAACGAAGAAATATCAACTAATGTCGAGAGGAAGGCCCACCTCATTTTATGTGCATTTCACAGAAGCCATAAGAATAATATCATCCCATTCTGACATTCGCATCTTTTTGCACGGTTTTCGTATTGCGTGTGCGCAGACACCAACGTAACATATCCCATCCTCCTTAGTGAATTAAATAACCGAACTTATATTCCTACACATTTTTATACTACTTAAAAATCCCGTACGGTGATACACCGCTTTAACATAACTCGTGAGACATCACTGTATAGTATATATACGTATATATATATATTATAATATATATATAATATAATTAATATAATATTACTATAAATACTATATAATATATATATATATATTATATATATAATATATATATATATTATATATATATATATATATATAGTTACTATAATAATCAGAAGTTGGGCGTTGCCGCCAATTTAAGTCCCGAAATTCCGCAATTGCGCGAATACCAAAATAAATTAACGTAATTGCGGATTGCGAATAATTTGCAAATGTTTGCGGAATTGCAAGTTAGTGGGAATGCCTATATCATTCCGCAATTCGCAATCAGTAGACTAACCAAAAAAAAAATGTGGATTTTCAGTGGAATACCAAGATTTATATCCAAAATTTTTTACACGTTGGACCACTCTTTGTACCTCTGGCAGCAACACCGAAAAATCGGTATATTTTGCATTCGGTATTTTATTAAAGTGTTTTAAAAAAAGTAATAATTACAAAAACTTAAGGCTTAGATGCATGAAAAAAGTTTGAAATCATATCAATGTTATTCTTTTCTTTTATACAAATTTTCTTCAGCTTAAGTTATGAATGAATATAATTTATGAAACGTGTCGCTACCCCCAAATTTCAGATAAAATGTATTGTACTGTAAACATAAATGATGAATAAAATTATATAACATTGGTACCCAACATCGAAAGTCTAACAAATATATATATACATACTATATAATATATATATATGAATATAATATATTATTATATATTTATATATATTATATATATATATTATATATATATATATATAATATATATATATAATATATATATTATATATAACCATAAAAATTTCAAATTCAATCCTTCCCCCACGAGGAAGAACCTATCTAAGGGAAGTAATTTATCTCGGTTATCCGGCCGATAACAATGATATCACGGCGGATACCGGATAGTCAAAAACCTGGCCGGATAGGCCGGATACCGGATAGTTTCCGGATATCCGGCCCATCCCTAATATTATATATCATAATATATCTATATATATATATATATATATATTATATATATATTATATATTATATATATACTATATTATATATCTATATATTAATATATATATATATATATATATAATAATATATTATATATAATATACTATATTATATTCTGAGGGGGGCACTCGCAACTTTTTTTTAGTCCGCAATTCGCAATTCCGCTATTTTTGTGGGGCATTCCGCAGTTCGCAATTCCGCAACTTTTTTTCTGCTTCGCCAGTCCGCTATCGCAATTCCGCAATTTCGCAACTTTTTCTTTTTCGCCAGTCCGCTATCGAAATTCCGCAATTCCGCAACTTTTTTTGCTTCGCCAGTCAGCTATCGCAAATTAGCTAATAATTCTATCGCTAATAATTATTTTTCACTACTGAAGTCTACCACAGTCCGCTAACTCTTTATTTGTGGTTAAAAACATAATATCCAACAAAATTACCTTACAATTTATATGTTTGATTAACTTTTCTATTTTAATGTTATTTTTACATATAACAATTACAAGCTATGCAAATGACTTGCTTATAACATATACTATTTATATATATATATATATACTAAATATTAATATATTTATATTATTATATATATTATATAATATATATATATATTAATATATATATATATATATATATATATATATATATAATATATATATATAATAATATATATATATATCTATCATCCATTCTTCTTTCCCAACACTGGGGTAAGGTGTGTACACTACACCGGAAAAGAGAAAAGTATAGAAGAACATGACAAAGAAGAAAAGAAAGTCCAGCCTTACCGCCCCTCTTATTTACATATTAGTGAGAACTCGTCGCAGTCAGAAATCCACCTAGAGCATCACGGAACCGCGACATCATCTCGTCCATGTGGGGTTCCATTCCTTGGCCCAGGTGGGCCCAAACTTACCCCTTACAAAACCGTCATTCAAATCCTATTATGCCTTTCTTTTCGCCTCCGAACAAACTTACATTTCTCTTCCCCAGAACATTCTACGGACTCAGTCAATCTTTTTGTTCGGTCTCCCAGCCGGTCGATCACCAGACACGCACAACCCACACACACACACACACACCTACATCACATATACACACACAACCACACACCACTATACTCCCCTTAACCTACCGACTGTCATCCATCCTTTCCATCATGACCAAACCATCTCAAACGTACTTTCATTTATTCTCTCATTTATTCCCTTCTTCACACCACACAACTCTAAATCACGTTTCATCCTCATTTTATCAATCCTTCTCACACCTTAACACGCCCTTGAAGATTGTCCCATACAACATATTTCACCACGAGGACTGTCTCACTCACAACCATAACCTCCCTCATTATCTACCACTAACATCCTTAATCACATCCAACCAAAATCTCTCTAAGCCAAATCATCTCAAACTCTCTCAGATTCTAACCGAGATGCCAAATAAATCATCCGCATATAATAGTAGGGCATCTAATATTTAATAACAAAAAAAAAAAAAAAAAAACAATAAAATCCTCCAGATCTTCAAAAAAAAAAAAAAAAAAAAAAAAAAAAAAAAAAAACAAAAAACCAAAAATAGCCACCCTTCCCCTCTCTTTCATTCTCCTCATTCTCCCCCCTCTCCTGCCCCCCCTCTACTTCTTTCTACCCCCTCCTCTGCCCATGCCTCCCCCCGGCCCTTCCCCTCCCTTTCCTCCCTGCAGCTCTTCCTCTTCCCCTCCCTTATTCTGTCCCCGCTTCCCTCTCGTCCCTCCCTTACCTTTGCATTCCATTCCGCCGCCTACCCCCCCCCTCTTCCCATCTCCCCTGCCCTCGAGCTTCCCTACTTCTCCTCTCATCCGCCTGGTTGCCACATCCATAACACTAAATAGCAATTTATTTCTTCTTTCTCCCTCTTTCTCAATATTTGTTAAATGTAATATATTTTGATCCACACATC
Organism: Trachelipus rathkii; assembly: GCA_015478945.1. Taxonomy (NCBI): domain Eukaryota; kingdom Metazoa; phylum Arthropoda; class Malacostraca; order Isopoda; family Trachelipodidae; genus Trachelipus; species Trachelipus rathkii. The sequence continues at coordinate 8,678 of JABUQX010079078.1, read as the reverse complement.
TTCTAAAATCATTCCTAAAACTCAACCTTGTTTTTAAAATCAGTCCTCAGTCACTTGACAAACTCTTTCGACCAAAAAATCAGCAAATATCTTCCCTAACAACACTCAATAAACTAATTCAACTATAATTCCTACAGTTACCGTTATATCATCCCTTACCCTTATATAGGGTACTATTACTGACCTCCTCCAATCCTCGGAACTATACCTCCATATACCCTTTGTTGCACATTTCCAAATCCATTTCGATTCACCATCTCAAGACTCGGTCTTGCTCATATTCACCAGCAATTTCCATCTATCTCAGATTTACCCATCTTTCTTCAACTGTCTCACTCTATCCATTCCTCTCTATTAATGACCTCATCCCAAAAAGTATCCATTCCAAAATACCTATCAAACCCACACACATTCATTATCACCTCTTTATTATTACTGGTAATGTTATACAGATTTTCGAAGTGTTCTTCCACACTCCCTCACATCGATTTCATCAGTTACGAAAGCAGCTCCTATTCATTATTCTGAGCATGTTCCTCTTATTTTCATTCTTAACTTTCGCGCTTCCCTTCCAAAAGAGCTTCCTATTTCCTTGTAGTTCCCATTCATCTCCTTCCAAACTGTTCAGCTATCTCTTTTTTTTCCCCTCTTACGTATGCCAGCTTTTATATTACTTTTTTCCCTCCTTTTCATTATTCCAATATAGTATATAAATTTGCTATATCATATAATTATATATAATAAATATCATATAATATATATAATTATAATATATATTTATATTATATATATATATATATATATTATATATACTATATATATTATATATATTATATGATATATATTAATCTAGAACAACTCCAGAAAGGGTTTCGCCTTTCTCGTTTGATCCAGCATCTTCTTCTTCTGGTCCGAAACTCTTAACCCTAGAACACTCTAGAGAACCATTCTGGGCAATGGTCTCCGACGCCAGGTCCTCGAGTTAAACATCACAGGTAGGGATTTTCGTCCATTTCAGTTAGAACTTAGGCATCTTCTTCATCTAGGCCTCAAACTCGTTCTCCCAGAGCTCTCCAGTAGATCGTGTTTCCTTGGCTGTGCCAAAGGGTGGAGAAGGAGGAGGAGAATAGGACAAAACATCTGACTAATTCGTTAAACGACAATATGTGGTACTCATATTACTATTATATATATATATATATATATAATAATATTATAATATGATATATATATTATAATTATATATATATATATATATTTTAATTATATAATATATATATATATTAAATATATTATATATATATAATAACCTACTAATTGATAATTACTATTAGTCATTGCCTTGGTTTGTTCTCCTCCTCCTCCTCTTACCTTTTACTCCATCTGGCACAGGCAACTTCAATTCAAGAGGTTGCATATTTCAATTTCAGAAACACAGCTTCTCAAAATTCTCATCAGTCAGGGATGACCTCCTAGGCCTGAGAACATTAGAGCCCAAACTGAACAATTCTCTCCACAACCGGGAGAGCGGGGGACAGGGGTCATTGTCTCTGATCAGAGGTCAACAGACTTGTGGGGTGGTCCTCTTACTCTTCAGTCTTGTTTGTTTTCAGTCATAGTTTTTTGTGTGTTTTGGTTGGTTTGTTGCTCTCCGTGCGAAAGAGCCGTTCTCATATTTCCTGCGTGCGATTGGGTGGTCGTACAGCAGAGGCTGTTGTCATTCTCCTTCAATGTTAAAGGGGTCGTTTTTCCACTGCTCCTGCTCTAGGCGCAAACCAATGTTGTCGTGACCAGGGTCACGTTTATAACACCATCACTGATAACCCTCTTCTGATTGGTCTCCTTCAAGTCCTCATTCAGGAACTCAACGGCTGGAAGTTTGAAATGAGGGCGGAAGGCTGTGGTCATCAGCAGGTCTATGTCCACAAACAGGTGCTCAAACTCCTTGAAGGCCACCTTAAGTTGTAGGATATATAATTATAATTAATTATATATATAATATATATATTAATAAATATATTATATAAATATATAATCTATATATATTATATATATATAATATCTATAATATTATATATATATATATATATATATAATATAATAATATTAGAAGTTATGACCAAAAATAATTTTCTTTTAGCCTGTTTAGAATCAATGAACTTTTAATAATGAAATAACTGACAGAAAATTGACATTATTTCGTTCAATTCATAAAAAATATCCGTACAATGACAATGAAATTATGAAAAGTAACATTCATCACACATCAAATGTGTTTAGTGCAAAGAAGCTTCAGAGTTTGAATATTTTTCTTGTTTTGCATTCTGGTACAGTCTTCCATTAATTTCACCCCTCGTTCGACACAAATTTATCTTCCTCTGTGGTATATCTACAACGAATCTGTCAACATTCCAGTGAGTTTCAAAGCACTTCATGGCTGCAGAGCAATTTAATTCGGAAATTCCATCCATCAATTTTTGGTGAATCTGTGCGTTAAACATTTGGTTAGAAAATCAGGCTTCTTGCCATGTATTTTGAGATGAAAGCGCACCGGTGTTTTCCAGTGAAAATCCTCCTTTAGGAAGGAGGAAGTAACGAACATAATAGCTATATAAGCCGTGAATCATTTCTGGCTTGTGAAAAGACGGTAATTTTCTCCAATTAATTACGGGGCACGCAACAGTTTCTTTAAGCGACAAACTGAATGCTCTACATAACTCATACAGAAATCCCAAAAATCATCTCGCCAACCTGAATTTCGAATAGTTATCATTTCACTCTCTGGCTTGTAGGACCTACTTGCAAGATATCGTATTGTTATGCACTTCGTCCACGAAATTCATTAGGTGAAGTTGGTTGGTAGAAGAAATGGATTAAAGAAGTCTAACATATGCTTTAAGATTCTATCAAGAATATGTTGCTGGCAGCCAATGTACTGTGGCTGACACTATCCTATGTGAACATTTCAGTTTTTTAATTTTTTTAACAATTTCCATTCACTGTCGTCCTATTTATTGCTGTTGTGTCACATATGATTATTTTGAAGTTCTTCCATGCACAAATTAATTCACCAAACTTTGCATTAAAAATATTCTGTGATAATCAACATTCAAATTTTACTATACCTAATTTCAATCTCTAAGATTTACACCACTTGAAAAACTCGGGTTTGCATATTCGCTTACCGTCAAAATGAAGGCAGAAACATTTCTCTCTTGCAAAATAGATTTTATTTTAGCTCGCATCTTTCGCTACTTCTACGATAACAGCTTCGTCCAAACACGCTGACTGGATATGTGTTGGGATTCGACACTGATTCCATCTCGGCCAGACGGAGCAGTAGCTTTATTTACTCTGAAGAGAGATTTTGTCACCAACTTAGCTGCATGTGATGCTAAAGGGTTTGATACGTTTTCCTTTGTCATAAGTCATTTTAATAAATCTAATAATTTAATAATCATTAATTATATATCATGGAGGCGATTTTTATAAGGATCTACTTTTTTATTTGCTACAGGATACAGCACCGTACATATACAGATCTCGTGACACATACTGATACTGAAACGGATTGTGCGGGAAGTTTTTTTTTATGGCCACCTCAATATAAGTTTTAGTAATTCAGATCACAACAAGTTCAACATTCTTGCGACAACGAGATTCAAATTTTGCAAAATTTTTTAGTCATAACTCTAATAATATATACCGTACTATATATATTATACTATATAATATTAAATTATAATATATTATATATATATATATATTATATACTACTTATATTATAATATAATATATATATATTATATACATATGTATATTATTAAACTATATTATTATATTATATAATATATATTATAATATATATTTATATATATAACCAATAATGTCCAATGATTAAATGAATATTTCTATTTGCCAATTTATTTTTGATACATATCTAAGAACATATAGACACACATGCCATAATTTTGTTCTTTTTATTTTCTATTAAATTTAAAGGATTACAAAAACAAATAAATTTATTTTGGTATTCCGTAATTGCGGAATTGCGGATGGCGATTACCGCATTCCGCAATGATTTGCGGAATGGATTTGGCTGATTCGCGTCCAACTGCAATTCCGCAACTTCTTTTTAAAATTATCGCAATCGCAATTTCGGCAATTTTTTTTGGGTAGTCCGCACATTTGCGGAATTGCGCGAATTGCCGGACTTAATGCGGGATACGCCCACCTCTGTATATATATACTATATATTATATTATATATATTATATATATATATATATATATAATATTATATTATATATCATATATATATGAATATATATAATTATATATATAATATATATTATATTATATATATTATATCATATATTAATATAGATATATATATTATATATATATATATATATATATACATATATATATATTATATATATCTATATATAATATATAATATAATATTATATATATATATATATATATATATATAATATATATATATATATATATATATATATTCTATGAGCTTGCTGTGAATTAGCTTTAGTTTCTAGGTCTTTTCTTTTTACGACAGGTTTTCTCAGAAAAAACACACCTTATTTTTTAATTCGAGATTTGAGTATACCACAAGATCTTGATGCGTTTGATGTTACAAGAAAATTTTTCGGGTATTATGACACCTCTAGGGTGTTTTTTTTTATTTTTATTTAGCAAGTTAAAGTAAATAGAAGCATTTTTATTCTAGATTAAAATAACCTATTTAAGCGACTTCACAAATTAAGATACTGGGTTATATTCCATAGCATATTGGGACTACTTCTTGAAGAATGTTATAACTAGAATACGTATAATTTACATCTTATATCAATATCTATTATTCATTATTATATTCTTAGCATATTTTAATACAATAAATTAGAAGTTTAATTTCGTAATTTTTAAGGGAATAATCGCTTAGCGTCTTTCAGATTAAATGTGTCAAAATGTTCACATTATTTAGTGGAAATGTCAATTTTCAAATGTTGTCAGCCAATGTTAAAATGAATTTATTTATTCAGTTAGTTATGTAAAATAATAAGTTCATTAATTAAAGAAAGTAATTAAAAATAAAATTTTTTAATGTTCATTAAATTATAATATTTAAATCTGAATAAGAAATATATATAATATATATTAATCATATAATAATATATATATATATATATATATATATATATAATATATAATAATATATGATTTACTATATTATATCAATATATATATTCTCTGATTTACATAGTATTCTCTTTCTTTGGTGTTTATATTTGGTGGCGGGGGTGAGGGTGGGGGTGAAACCAAACACAAAAAAAAGGAAAAAAAAAAACAAAGAAGATTATGTATATATCAGTTAATGTTTAGAATTACTATAAAGACTTTAATGTAGCCATCTGGGCTTACTTTGTATGGGTTATTTGTTATTTGTTATTTGGGCTTATTTATTATTTGAACTTAAAATTTTTTTAAAACATACAAACTGTATGTAAGAACTTATTAAATTAAATCTAATGAACTTAATTATTAATACTTATTTTTATTTAATGAACTTATATTTTACAATAACCCTAACTGAATAAATACAATATTTAACATGTGTCTGCGCAACTTTTTTGAAATTGACAATTTATATAAAAAAAAAAACATATGTATTTTTTTGTTAACGGTTATTTAAGTAAAATCTGTAAAGCCCTTTTCCTATATTAATTTCTGTAAAGAATACGACGAATAATGCTATTTATGTAAATCCGGAGATATTAGCTACAGAAAAGATATAAAACTGAACATAAAGTTCATATAATTTCTTCAAGGAAGTAAGTCAATGGCTAAGAATACCTTATGAAGCGTTTAAATTAAGTCATTTTAATGTCTTAATATGAGAGCTGCAGTTAGCTAAAACCGCTATACATAAAATAAAACAAACACCCTAAGGGCTAAATACCGCGAAAAATCTTCTCTGACATCAACACACGCATCATAGAGCCGGTAAATAACTTAAATCTCTGGGAAAGTAAGTGGGTTCGTTGAAGAAAACGGGCCTGTCGTAAAAAGAAAGGACTATGAAACTAAACGCTAATTCCACAGCAGCTCATATATAAGTATAAATATATATAAATATAATAATATATGATATAATATAATGGTTTAATATAATAATTAATATATAATATATATATATATATCAGATTATATATATATGATAAATAAAGATATAGGCAGTCATATAGAAATAAATTATATTATTATATTATAATAACCACACTCATCGTATATACCCCTAATACCTAGTTTAATATATATATTATATATATATATATAATATATATAATAATATAATACTATATAATATAATATATATATATAATATATATATTATATATATATATATATATATAATATATCATATCATCAGAGGTGGGGTCGCAATTTTAAGAGTTCCGCAAATTGGCTCCGCAATCTCCGCAATTGCGACTACCAAAAAAAATCCCCTCAAGCGAATTGCAGCCAGTGCCCGATTTAATTTGAAAAAAAGTGCAGGAAGTGTGCAGTTAGCGGAATCCTAAATCATTTCCGCAACTTATGCGCGGAATTGCGAACTCGCATCCGCAATTCGGGCAATCTGAGACTAACCAAAGCCCTAAAGATTTTAATTTGTTTTCAATCCTTAATTTAAAAAAATAAAGGACCAACTATTAGGCATGTATTCAGTCTGATATGTAACCCAAAATAATTTGCAAATCACCGAAAATAAATTCATTTAAATTTGGACATTTGTATATATAGAGTATAATATTTATATAATGATACGTATAATATACACTATAATATATATATATATCATAATATAATATATAATATAAATACTATTATAATATATATAGATATAAAATAATATAATATATAATAAATATATAATACAAATAAGTATAACATCCATATAAGTGTATGTAGTCACTTGGTCTAGACATATAGAAACATTCACCACTCTTTAGAAGTTAAATTTTAGCAAAATTTTTATTAAATATTGTCGCAAATGATGGACTTTTGTGATCTGATCAGCAGATCCTTTGATGATAGGTGACATGAATAATGCTTATTCTACCAATACGCTTCAGTATCAGTGGTGTCACGAAAAGATCTGTATAGTACGGTGCTACGATCCTTAGAAAATAAGATAAGTAGATCCCTTCATAAACAATCGCCTCAAAGATTATGTCTATTCAATATATTTGTATAATTATTATTTAGTTAAATGGACCTTTATGTAACAAACAGGAAAACGTATCAAACTTAAGCATCACTGCATCCTAAGTCTGGTGACAAAAATCTCCTTCCGAAGGTAATCCCAAAAGCTATCTGCTCCAGTCTGGCCGAATAGAATTGAATCATGTTCTCAACACTATCTGACGAGTCACGGTATGTTTCGGTCGAGCTAGTATATGAGGAGAGTAACTCCCAGCCGCAAATGCGAAGCATAAAATAAAATCCCTATTGCAGAGAGAGAAATATATCTGCTTCGTTGGTGGACGGTTAGCGAACGTGGAGCAAACCAACAGATGTATCAAGTGGAATAATCTTAAGAGGAATTGAAATTAAGGTATAAGCTAAATGTGAATAGTTGATTAAAATCCACAGAAAATTATTCAGATGCCACAAAGTACTTGTGGAAGAGAATCAACTCCTTGATGCATGGAAGAACATTCAAAACTAATCGGATCATGTGACACCACGCAATAAGATTACTGACGAGTGAAGGAAATTGTTTAAAAAGAAAATTAAAAACGAAATGTCTAACATGAGCGATTTTCTGTCAGGCCCACGTATACCCATTGGGCTGCCAGCAGTCATGATCCTAGAATGGAAATTCTTAAAGCATATGTTAAGACTTCTTTAATCCAATTTATTCTACCAAACCAACTCTCAACTATGAATTCGTGAACGAAGTGATAAAACAATACGAGTATCTTGGCAGCAGTGCCTCAAGCCTAGAAAGTGCAAATGAAAATAACCATTCGAAATTCAGGTTGCGAGATGACTATTTGATTTCTGTATAGTTATGATGAGCATTTCAGATTTTCCTTAAAAGAAACTAGTGCGTGCACCCGTATATTAATTGGAACGAAAGTTACCGTCTTTTCACAAATGCACAGATGACAATTCACGTGCTTTATAGTGCTATATTCTACTTCCCCTTCTAAATTGGAGAATTTCACTTGAAACACCCCGTGCGTCTTTCATCGTCGAAATACCCGATGGCCATAAGACCTCGAATTTTTTCTAACGACCAAATGTTTAACGCCACGATCCACCAACAAATATGGATGATGGAATATTCCGAATTAAATTGCTCTGCCACCCTCAATGAAGATGACTTTGGACAATCTCACTCTGATATGTTGGATACCAGGATCCGCTGTAGATATACCTACACACGAATATTATGATAGTACGAACGCAAAGAGGTAGAAAATTAAGATTTGGTTGACAATTTTTTTCAAATTATCCATCGAAAATATGTTGAAATGCTGAATGCTTATCAACCTTAGTATAATTAGATGTGATGAATCGTACTTTTTTCAGAATTTCATTGTCATTGCGTACGGAATATTTTTTCATGAATTGAACGAAATAATTGTTATT
>JABUQX010079077.1:5000-20526 GCA_015478945.1 Trachelipus rathkii | reverse complement strand
GTGGAATTTAAAAACAAAGACAAACATTTATCTCTTTTAAGTTTATAACTTGTAATCTTACGTTTTTATATAAATCAAATTTAGTCTTTGATATTGAGTTCTTCACTTCTTCCATCTGCTCCAGTGATCATACTTCGGTATCACAATAAAAACTTTTGTTTATTTTTTGCTTATATGCTTAAACAGTTTAGTTACTAAGATGTTTTCATAATTTATAACTCAAGAAATTTGGGTTTTGCTGATAATCTAAACTCCAAACAGTAATTTCTTCTTCCATCCCTGTCCAGTCCCTGGATACGCTACCATGTCTGACAATGAATAGCAGCGCTAATAAAGATCCAGCTTAACAACAATAGCGGTCTGTCATTAACGGACGGCGCACTTTTCACGCACTGAGATTTTCACACAACATAAAAATATTTAAAGTTCTTATCATAACTGTTCTACTGATCACGAGGTGCTGGCGTTTTCAACACAGTTGAACTACGGTTATTCGCAAATCTAACATCTAAATACGAACAAAAAGCCAACATTAAAGTCACCAGTAAGCACCAACATTGCGCACCTTCCTACACTTTTTCTCTAATGCGTCACGATGCTTTACATTAACATGTTCATCAAAATTCAGGTGTAGTCTACCATCAATGAATATATGTCAAAGTTTTCATACGTATGCGACATTTAATATACGTACACCATACTTAACACGATATTAATTTAAGGCGCAGTCAACACACGTTCAATATCACCAGACACAGCATCCAGTTAATACGGGCTTCAAACATATCAACATATCACATTTCACGAACATAGTATCGGGTAATGAGCCCACACCCATTTGCTGACCAAGCACGAAAAAGACACAAAGCAACATATCATGCCTGATGTACATCACGCTCAATCACGTGGGTTCGGCCGCGACGCCTAATATCTTCTTTGACATAGCAATGTTAATTTTGTCAATGGTAGCATCAAATCGTTGATCGCACATATTATGTTATAACGCTCTGAACTAACATTAATGATCATTTTACAACATTAATACATCACCATGAAACATTGAACGGTTGTTTTTGTTTAAAACTTTTTATTTATTTTTATCTTTAAAACTTTTGTTTTTAAAAAACTTTTAATTTTTAGTTTTTTTTTATTTAAATAAATTTTGCTTTAACTTGTTTTTAATAAAATTTTATTCTTTTGCGCGACGTACAAATTTCACATTTTTGCAACAAAAATAACAACAATAGCTGGAAGGGTCAAATACAGGTAATAGCTCGGAACATTTACAATATTCACGGCACATATTAACACATTAGTGTTGAACCGGCCGCAGACTGTCGTTTCATAATAACAGAACAGGTTGCTACCTGTGAGTTATCGTCTTTCAGCAGAACATCACTATTGTATTAATATAAAACATTGCGCAGTTTATCGCGCATTGGAAACAGAACGATAAAGCTCCGGATAGCTGTTGGGCCAACACAACACCGGTACCGTCTGGCCTAACAACGCACACAGGCGCGTCAGCAGGCGTCATAAACTAAACCTGCTGGTCAAATAACCAGCAACAAAAGCTCAACACAGGCAGGAACGCTGATACCCCCATCGCTGTTTAACGCATCTTCACAACATGTTGGCTAGATAAAAACATGGTCAGTTACTTAGCCTGACACAATAAACCCAACAGAATATATACTTTGGGCCATTGTTATAGCGTTAATTAAATATTACTGGTAGCTATATCAGCCTACACATATATCCAGCAACTATCATAGGCTCAGCCTACACAATAATGCTCATTCATCATAAGGTCACATTTTCAACACGATAACTACAGGGCGTGCCGCTAACGTCTTACAATGAGAATGGGAGTTAATGGCGATAGGGCATGACAGCCACTATGCCAATACCGCGTTTTTCGCATACTGTCACCCATTGACAGTGTCATTTACGTAATGTAACATAACTAGTTTCAATACCTAACGAGTAAATACGAATAAAGTAAAGTTTTTAGACTTATCTCTTTTTATCTGACAGGAATATGAGCAATGTAGCAGTCGCCATTCGGTTACGATTAAATACAGTAGACGATTATCGATCGCCGCCGAAAATAGTGTATAAACATCTCCTTTAGTAATGATAAACTAACGTATTAGGTCCAAAAGCGGGCATATACTACCTGATTACATCGTCAACAATCAACACAACACAACGTAGTGCCGCCTGGATAATAACTGCAGCACATTCATCAGACACAGAGCTGGGTTAGGGTTACACAACTTAACATTAATACCACATTTAATACCTGCAATAACTGAATGTAACCTATTCATTTTTACAAACTTCTGTCGATCGTTAATTTTATTGACACAGCGTCGTCTCCGTTCATACAGTTGTGGTACACGTGGGCGTGCTCATTAATAAAGCACCTGAATACATCAGCGGGTCAACGACAAATAGCAACCACTAACACAACAGCCTTCGCATTTGGTCAACGTGTGCGCGAGACATCGGGCACTTTTTCAAGAAGGTTTCCGACAGCCTCATTAACATCGTGCTTAACGTCACGCTGACGCGTAACAACTTCGCCGATGCAACATCATAACTAAACAAATATCTACCCTGCGACACCGCAAACAGCAACAAAAATTTTAACCAGTCATAACACAACAGGGTTTTATCTCAACATAACAGTGGCGCTGAGAATATCACAGTAAAAACGTACACTTACTGATAGCAGCAATTTTACGTTCGCAGCTGATCACAGTTTCAAGTATCATTTGAACAAACATGGGTCAATATGTCAACTCATGATCGTTAATCAAACGTTTTAGCATCACGCTAACAATAGGTCGTACAATGCAAACTCCATGTTTCGCCAATCGTGGCGATACCTCTGCCGATCGTAAACCGTGCCAGTCACATCACTGATATCTTTGATATTATCGCGTGCCCCAACAGGTCACTTGGTCAGTGATCAATTCATCAGCATGGCCACCACTCAAGACTATCGCGTCACTGCTTCCGGAGTATAACATCATTTGACCTACAGGCCATTATTCACAACCAGCGACGGCAACATCACAGTACAAACTCGTCGCTTTCTCTGGCCAAATCGCATTGTCATAGCAATATTTAAATACGAATAATACTTACATAAACAGCTTTATTGGCCTCCAGCAAGGTGCCTCTGCAGACTCGAGTAAGTGTAAGGGCTTTGGGCCTCAGCCCGAGTGGGCTAGGCCTACTCCTCCTTCGGAGGGTAAGCCTGCTTACACCCCTTAGGGGTGATCCCCCTTCTGTGGATTCACACCCTTCAAGGGGCGCATCCCCCTGGGTTTTCTCCTCGGAAGGTAATGTGTTGCTTTAGATACTCTTGGTTAATGAAAACTGTTTATTCGTAAGTTAGGTACGTTATGTTAAATATTACTATGACAATGTGGAAATAACACTGATTTTGTTAGAGAAATGATGAGTTTTTGTAAGATATTACTGTTAACTGACGATGATGTGTTAGAAACGTGAGCCTAGGTTAAGTTTTTGTTGAATAATGTTAGGTTTGCCCTAGACTTTTGCTAATGTCTGCGTTTATTCATAGGTCAAATGATGTTATACTCGAAACGAGTGACACTTTGATGAAGATAGTGTCAATTCATAGCTCAAGATGGTGGCATATTTGATAGATTGGTCACTTTGTTAAGGGATTTGCTAGATGACGGCTTTACCTGTTGTTGATATGCGAGAAAAGTGGGAACATATCGAGTATTGTATGACCTGTTAGCTAGTTTACCTATCAGTAGGGAATTTTTCAGGATGTTAGCTGATTATTCATACGCCAGGTGTTAGGGTTTGCATTTGGTACATTATATTCCTAGTCGCTGTTATGAATTGTTAGCTTTATTGATGCGTTAAACTTTTTTGTTGTTGCTAATATTCGTAGGTTAGTATATAAAGAACATATTTTTATGGTATGTTTGTTCAAAATGATACTTGAAATATGACTTGAATCAATAGCTCAATAGATCACAGGCGGGTGGGACGGGTAGGACCGTGGGGATGAGTGTGGTTTGATTTACTGATTTTACTGATTTACTGCGTAAATTATTACGTTTTACTGTGATATTTTACTCAAAGAACTTATTTTTATGTTAGGTTTGGATAAAACTTTGAATTTTGTTATTTTTTGTTATGTTTGCGATTATTCGCTAGGGATTATGATATTTAGACGAGGTTAAGGATGAATTTTTGTTAAATATTATGAAGTTGATGTAAAACATTTGTTACGTCAGCAATATATTCTTTGTTGTCGGTATGATGATTAGACAGGTTTAGCTAAACTTTTGTTAATATTACGATGTTAATGTAAAATTAATATTGATATGTCAGAGATATGTTTGAAAAGTGTGAATAGGTTACATTTTGCGAAGTGTTAGGTAATTTACTGTTGTTAAGTGCGAAAGTTTGTTAATGTTAGTGGTTTATTCTTGCATACGTATGGTGTGTTGGGTTTGTCGTTGTACATTATATTCTTTGTTCAGGTTACGTTATGTTAGCTTTATTAATGTGGAAACTTTGTTACGTTAGCATACTCTCGCTGCTGCTCTGTATGATAATTGAACAAGGTTATGATAAATTCTTGCAAAATATTGCTGTGTCAATGTAAAATAACGTTAATATGTTAGAGATAGTTTGGTAAAAGTATGAATAGGTTACGTTTGTATGCAATGTTAGTTAGTTACTTTTTACAGGTGTTATGTGGAACTTTGTTAATGTTAACAGTTTATTCGTAGCTGTTGTGTTAGGGATTCATCGTTGTACATTGATTTTCTTAGCTCTGGTAATGCTATGTTAGCTTTATTATGGAAAACAATGTTACGTTAGCATATATTCGTTGGTTAGTATCCAAAGACTTATCTTTGTACTACGTTATTGTTGTTGCTGTTGTTGTTAAATATATGTTGTTGTTGGTTGTTGTTGTTGTTGTTTTGCCGAACGAGAATATCTTTGAACTGATATGGTCTTCATCTCATACGTCGTATTCTTGTTTACTTTCTTCTGATTGGTTGAAAGAAAGAATCTCATTACATTTAAGGGATGTTTATACACTATTTTCTTCAGTATGCTAGTTTTTCGCTGTGTTGATACGACGACATCTCCCTGCATCTCTACGTTTGTTGTTGATATCTTCACGAGGAGTTTCGTTATTCCCAACGATGTGTCATTTATATTTAATCGTAAACTGAATGGCGACTGCTACATTGTTTGTATTCCTGCCAGAGGGTCAAATATAATAAGTATTGCATCACTTTATGCAAATAGTTAAAGCGTAAAATCATTTTTCATGTTTAGAGTTGGTATTTTCTGAAAGGAGGCGGAGTCTAAAAAGAGATAAGTCTAAAAACTTTACTTTATTCGTATTTACTCGTTAGGTATTATGATGGTTAGGTATGGTTATGACACATTTTTTGATAAATGTTACTGTGTCAATGTAAGATTAACGTTAATATGTTAGAAAAAAGTATAAATAGGTTACGTTTTGTATGTAAAGTTAGTTACTTTACCGCTGTTAAGTCTGGAACTTTGTTAATGTTAACAGTTTATTTGTGTGTAAGTTGTGTTAGGTTTGTCGTTGTACATTATTTTCCTAGTTCATATGATGCTATGTTAGCTTTATTAATGTGAAAACATTGTTATGTTAGCATATATTCGGTGGTTAGTATATAAAGAACTCAGTGGAACTTTGTTAATGTTAACAGTTTATTCGTGTGTAAGTTGTGTTAGGTTTGGCTTTGTACATTATTTTCTTAGTTCATGTTACGTCATGTTAGCTTTATTGATGTGGAAACCTTATTATGTTAGAGTATATTCGTTGATTAGTATGATAATTAACCAATGTTGTGAGAAATTTTAGTTAAATGTTACTGTGTCAGTGTAAGATTAACGTTAATATGTTAGAGATATGCTTGAAAAAGTAAGAATAAGTTAGCATACCATGTTAGTTGCTTTACTGGTGTTGAGTGTGGAACTTTGTTAATGTTAACAGTTTATTTGTGTTTAAGATGTGTATTATATTCTTAGTTTAGATGATGCTAAGTAATCTTTATTAATGTGAAAACTTTGTTACGTTAGCATACTTTCGCTGCTCTGTATGATAATTAACCATTGTTGTGAGAAATTTTTTAAATGTTACTGTGTTAGTGTAAGATTAACGCTAATATGTTAGAGATATGCTTGATAAAGTGTGAATAGGATACGTCTTTGTGTGCTATGTTAGTTACTTTACTGTTGTTAAGTGTAGAACTTTGTTAACGTTTACAGTTTATTCCTGTTTAAGATGTGTTAGGTTTGTTATTGTGTATTATATTCTTAGTTTAGATGATGCTAAGTAATCTTTATTAATGTGGAAACTTTGTTATGTTAGCATACTTTCGCTGCTCTATGATAATTAAACAATGTTGTGATAAATTTTAGCTATAAATGTTACTGTGTTAGTGTAAGATTAACGTTGAATATGTTAGAGTTATGCTTGAAAAAGTAGGAATAAGTTAGCGTTTTACATACCATGTAATACTGCATTGGTGTTAAGTGTAGAACCTCGTTAATGTTAACAGTTATTTGTGTGTAAGTTGTGTTAGTTTGTCTTTGTGCATTAGTTTTCTTATTATGTTACTAAGTGCTGGGGCTTTATTGATGTGGGAAACTTTTTGTTACGTTAGCATACTTCCTCGCTGCTATGTATGATAATTAACCAATGTTGTGAGAAATTTTAGTTAAAATGTTACTGTGTTAGTGTAAGATTAACGTTAATATGTTAGAGTTGTTTGAAAAGTAAGATTAGGTTACGTTTCGTACCATGTTAGTTGCTTTACTGTGTTAAGGTATTGTTAATGTTGATCGCTTATTCCCTGCCTAAGATGTGTTATGTTTGTCTTTAGGCATTATTTTCTTAAGTTGATGCTATGTTAGCTTTTTTAATGTGGAAACTTTTATTATGTTAGCATACTTTCGTTGGTCTGTATGATAATTAACCAATGCTGTGATAAATTTGCTAAATGTTACTATGTTAGTGTAAGATTAACGTTAATATGTTAGAGGTACGAGAACAAACAAGAATCATAGGTATTGTGTAATGTTTCGAAAACGAACCAAACAAGAATCAGAGGTATTGTGTAATATTTCGGAAAAGTGAGGAGTTTGAACAATTTCGACTTGTATTTGATAACCTCTAGTATCAGGAACCATCAGCTTCGTACACGTTCGTTCTGTATGCATTGTTAGTTACTTTAGTGTTGTTAAAGCATGAAACTTTGTTAATGTTAGTCATTTATTCGATCATAAGGTATGTTAGTTTTGTCGTATTAAATGTTATATTCAGTTCAGGATGATATAGTGTTAGCTTCTTTATTGATGTGAAAAACTTTGGTACGTCAGCATATATTTGTTAGCGAGTTGTTATGATAAATTTTGTTAAATGTTACCATGTTAATGTAAATAATAGTGATATGTTAGAGATCTGTTTGAAAAGTGTGAATATGGTACGGGCTGTACGCAACGTCAGTTACTTTCTTTCCTGGTGCCAAGTATGGTATCTTTTGTTAGGCTTGATGTTATACATTATATTTTCTTGCATCAGGTTATGTTATGTTAGCTTTATTGATGGAAAACTTTGTTATTTTTTACTATTTTACTTTTTAGTTTATGTAAAATGTAAATTTATAATGTTATAAACATAAAAAGAATAAAATTTTTAGTAAAAACAAAAAGTTTTAAAGAAATAAAGTTAAAAATTAAAAGTTTAAAAAAAAAAAAAAAAAAAAAAAATTTTAAAAAAAAAAAATAAAAAAAAAAAAAAAATTTTTAAAAAAAAAAAAAAAAAATAAAAAAAAAATAAATAAAATTTTTAAACAAAAAGAAAAAAAGATGTGAAAGGCAACGTTCTATATGTTTTGCTAGTTACTTCACTGTTGTTAAGTATTGAACTTTGTTAATGTTAGCTGTTTATTCATGTTTAAGGTGTGTTAGGTTTATCGGTGTGGATTATATTCTTAGTTCAGATGATCATATGTAAGTTTTATTAATGTGAAAACTATGTTACGTTAGCCTATATTCGTTGATCGGTATGATAATTAGACAAGGTTATGATATATTTTTGTTAAATATTACCATGTTAATCTAAAATTAACATTGCTATGTTAGATATATGCTTGACAAAGTGTGAATAGGTTACGTTTTCGAGCGCTATGTTAGTTAATTTACTGTTGTTAAGTGTGGGACTTTGTTAATTTTAGTGATTTATTCAGGCATAGGGTATGTTCGATTTGATGTTATACATTATATTGTTACATCAGGTTATGATATGTTAGCTTTATTGATGTGAAATCTTTGCTGCGTTAGCGTATTTTCGTTGGTCAGTATGATAATTACACAAGATTGTGATAAATTTTTGTTAAATGTTACTATGTTCGTGCAAAAATAATAATGATATAGTAGATAGATAAAAGGGTGAAGAAGGCATAACATCAGTATCATATGTATTGAACTTTACACTTGATCTCTACCATAGGATAGGCAGACTGAAGGTGACATTATATCGAGTTCATACCGATATTCCGCTGGACATATGGTGGACTGCTACTAAGAATACATCCCATTCACTAAATAGACACTGACACACATTGTGATAATTTTGATGAATCAAAGGCACTATGTTAATGCAACATTATATATGTTAGGTAAGAGTTTATATCTGCCCATTATAGTTACTTTATTTATTGTTAT
Organism: Trachelipus rathkii; assembly: GCA_015478945.1. Taxonomy (NCBI): domain Eukaryota; kingdom Metazoa; phylum Arthropoda; class Malacostraca; order Isopoda; family Trachelipodidae; genus Trachelipus; species Trachelipus rathkii. The sequence goes on along the minus strand of JABUQX010079077.1, from coordinate 11,748 downwards.
GTTGAGTGCTTGTCACGTTAACTGATCGTTGTATGTTAGTTCCAAGAACATTATCAGTCCAGGTGACACGCAACCGCCACTTTGATTGATGATCCATGACGTTAGAGGTACATCCAACTACTGTGGCATTACAGGTTATGGATAAATTTATTAAATATATTTCTTTAAATTAATATAACTTCGTTAATATTGTATTCAATACTATTATTTGTTGTCATATGGTGACTTATTGCATGCACATATTCATTGATCAGTATGATAATTAGATGCAATGGTGATAAAAATTTTGATAACATTACTATGCTAATGTAGTAAATATCCAGATTTGGATAGGATGGGAGAGGGGTGTGGTTTGATTTACTGATTTGTTGATTTACTGTGTAAAAACCCAAATTTCTTAAGTTATAAATATGAAAAGGGTAAAATTTTAGTAAAAACAAACTTAGCTTATAAAACAAAAATAAATAAAAGTTTTGTGTTATGTTAAGGCTGCACATGACATGAATCACCAGATCTAGATGGGGAGGGGCGTGAGGTGGAGGAGGGTGAGGAGGGAGGGGAGGAGGCTCAAGAGGCTCCAGAGGCTCAGAGGTTCTAGAGGGTGTTTGATTTATTTTAAAAAGTAAATTTTTAAGTTATAAACTTAAAAAAATAAAAATGTTTAATTTTTTTTTTTTTAAAATTTTTTTAAATTTTTTAAAAATTTTAAATTTTTAAATTTTTTTAAAAAAATTTTTTAAATTTTTAAAATATTTTTTTTTATTTTAAAAAAAAAATTTAATTTTTTTAAATTTTTTTTAAATTTTTTTAATTTTTTTTTTTTTATTTTTTTTTTTTTTTTTTTTCTTTTTCGATGATACATCATGAGAAAGATGTATACCAAGTTTCGTCGTCGTTTTATGCCAATATTTCATGTTTGGGGGCCAGCATCCCATGGGGTGCCTACTACAATTTAACATCACCAGCAAAGATACCTTTATATGATAGGGTATACCAATGAGTTTGTTCTTCTCTACACATTCATTGTTTACTGCAATATCATCTTTTTTGGGGTGCTCACCATAATTTAACACTGGTTTCAGCAATGACACCTTATATGATAGATGTATACCGAGTTTCAGCCTTCTACGTCAATATTCAATGTTTGACGGGGTCAGCATCCCCCCATGGGGTGCTCACTGCAATTTTAACACTGGTTTCAGTAATGATAACTTATATGATAGGTGTATACCAAGTTTCAGCTTTCTACGTCAATATTTAATGTTTGGGGTGGAATCCCCATCTGTGGGACCCTAGACACCCTATATGCACTTATAACCATCATATTCGAACTCTACGACCTCGATAACCCATATAAACATACAAATATTGTTGTTATACGACTGTTTATTAACTCGGCACCGCAGCGGCTCCAGCACCGGTGCCGGAGCCAACTCCTCAGAATCCGTTACCAACTCTTTCTAGAAACCCAACTCTGAATCCTCTCACCAAATTTCAACCAATTACGAGCACTTTGATTTTTTAATGGGGGTGGGGTCCCCCTTCGGGGGACCCAGGGGGGACGTAGCTTCGTATACAAAGAGGTTATCTCACCATCTAACACCCCTTCAAATTTTAACCCGATACGATAAACCTAACTACTACTACCACTACTACTACTACTACTACTACATAATAATAATAATAATAATAATAATAATAATAATAATAATAATAATAATAATAATAATAATAATAATAATAATAATAATAATAATAATAATAATATAATAAGAAAAAGTAACTTGGAAAATGAGAGAGAGAGAGAGAGAGAGAGAGAGAGAGTATATTTATAAATATATATATATATATATATATAGAGAGAGAGAGAGAGAGAGAGAGAGAGAGAGAGAGTAGAGAGAGAGAGAGAGAGAGAAAAACATTTATTTGTTTGTAAAATACGGCATCTCTTTCAATATATATATATATATATATATATATATATATATATATATATATATATATATATATATATATATATATATATATATATATATATATATATATAAATATATATATATATATATATATAAAAAGATAAAAAAATATATATATATATATATATATATGTATAATAATAAAATAATAATAATTATAATAATAATGTTTTTAATAATTTTAACCACAATCATAATACATACAATAATAATAATAATAATAATAATAATAATAATAATAATAATAATAATAATAATAATAATAATAATAATAATAATAATAATAATCTTCAGTGAAATATATTGTTCAAAATGAATAACAAACATTGTGTAATCCGTGTGACCTTGAACTGACTCTTCCCTTCTTCTTTTCTTCTTCTTCTTCTTCTTCTTCTTCTTCTTCTTCTTCTTCTTCTTCTCCTTCTTTAGCATCAACTTATATAATGCTTAAAAAAAAAAAAAAAAAAAAGGAATTAATAATAATAATAATAAAAAAAATAATCACACACACACAATAATAATAATACACACACACACACACATAGACTGATCGGCACATTAACCGATGTCTGAACCAAACCGAACCCTGAACCGGAGCCGGAGTAAGAACCGCGCCCGCCGGAGTCGGAGTCGGAGTCGGAGTCGAGTCAGAGTTGATTCAGAGTTTTGAGCCATAGTCATTGAAACACAGGATCACCCCGTGATCATACTTTCGACGAAGTACAATACAAACAAACACAAACAAACACAAAACAAACACAGACAAACATAGACAAACATAGACAAAACCTGCGGTTTTGTCTGTTTGTCGAATTGATAGCCCTTCGGGCTATCAATTCTCCCCCTAAGCCTAATATATCTCTATTCATTTATATCGAAATAGGTTGTCGCGCAGGTGGCCCCATAACTACTTTTCAGCTCCACCGTCATCAGTCGAAAGTGAAAGAATATTTAGAACAGGAGGAAATATTTATGAAGCTACAAGAAATAGGTTATCCCCTGAAAATGGAGAACTGCTAATGTTCTGTTATTTTAACCTTAGAGCTTATTCAAATGAAGTTTAGTTTAATATCTTTAACTACGAAACTTTTCAATTTTCATTTAATTATTTTTAATATGTGAATGGTTTGCTATATATAGGTAAGAAATAGTTATTTAATTTTTGTTTTATTACTTTGTATATAACACTGGTAAACATTAAATTTCTTGGACGGGGTTTCGCAATTGATTATTGATGTGCTGATTCCAAAAATGTAATCGGTTTTTGCATATCACATCGCATTTGTGAGATATTGTGTGTAACACAGATCACAAATATTATAGATATATATATATATATATATATATATATATATATATATATATATATATATATATATATATATATATATATATATATATATATATATATATATATATATATATATATATATATATATATATTGGATATATGAAGGGAGAGAAACAAATCAGCAATGATATGATACATATCTTTGATAGATATACAGTGTTAAACACATATAATAAAACTATGAATAAAGAGTAATATGGAACAACAATAAATGTAATAGAAGGAATGGGTTTAGTTAACAAACATACCTACGATGGTAGTAATTTTCTCTTCTTCGCAGACGATCTACTGTGCATAGTGTCTGAATATCCCTCATCAAGCTCCAACAATAGTCGGCCATCATATTGATATCCCACTTGCCCTGGTAAAGTCCTTCCATGAACTTTAGATCTTGATGGAAGCGTTCACCCTGCTTATCACTAACATCGCCTAGGTTATCCGGAAATTTTCTTAGAATGTAAGTAGTGTAACTTTATACTCATTCTACATCCATGAGAATGAAAACTGTCTAGCAGTTCCTGTACAATGTTAATGGTTCTCGGCTTTCCTGTTCCCCAGAAAATTCTGTGCTACATCTGAAAAAGCATTCCACGCTCTTGCCTCTAACAGTCATTGTTGTAGCAAAGGCAGGAAACGGAGGAGTGTCCGTATTTGTGGGCCATCAAATATCCCAGCTTTTTTCTTCTCGTCACTCAGACCAGGAAACGTTGAGCATATATAGCGGAAGCATTCATCATCATGGTCCAGGGCCTTCACAAATTGTTTCATCAAACCAAGTTTTATGTGTAGTGGAGGTAAGATGATGTTTTCTCTGTACAAGTGGTTCACGTACGATGTTCCTGTCACCCCTCGGTGGCCATTCTCTTTTGGTCCAGTGATCCTTTGCCGCCCGGCTGTCCCAATAGCACAGGAAGCAGGGATATTTGGTGAAACCTGCTTGCTGACCGAGAAAAATGTTTACCATTTTGAGGTCGACGCATATTTACCATCCATGTACCTGATATTGTAGCCTCTCCAAACTGTCTTGATTTTTGCATACTCCTCTCTCATCCGTACTGAGTACCCTACTGAAGCATACCTGTTGCCGTTGTGTAACAACACACACTTTAAACTGCTCTTGGAAGTGTCAATAAACAGTCGCCACTCACCTGCATCGTATGCTGGGAGTCCCATAGCGAGTAGTAGGCCTGCAACTTCACTGCAATACACAAGGTTACCATCTGACTGGAAGAGCCTCCGCAGCTCTGCTTCTCTGTTACGATAAAATGTTACTCTTGTGCCATGGTCCAGTAGTCATTTTTCATGCAACCTCGAAGCCAACAGCTCAGGACAACTTCGGCAAATACAACTCTCATACAAGATCGTTCAATTCTGGATGAACAATGACGGACCATCCGACTGTATTTCAGATGGATGATAGACATCATCCAGGTCATTGGCATCCATACATGTAGACGTACTAAAGTTACCACATGTTTCCCGAATATCGACCGCAGTAAACTTGCTGCTACTGTAGATATATGCGGAAGGTAACGTCTATACAGCCTACGTAGTGCGCACATGAATTTTGTCATTCCAAGGGAATATGCAAAAATAGGGATCCATGATTGCACGAAAACGGGTGATACAGCAAATCCGAGAATATATATGGAATCAGCACCTCCAAATTACTATATATCTGCTACAAAAGTCCATCCAAGAAAAATTTCACCTTTTTTTGTTGACCAGTGTAAGTTTTTTTTATTTTTCCCTAAATGGATGACCGAACTTTGAAATAACTATTCGGTCGAATAGCGAAGTGATTATTCGGCCGAATATTCGGTATTCGGCCGAATACTTTTAGCCGAATATTCGGTATTCGGTATTCGGCTTTTTCACTATTCGGCACATCTCTAATATATATATATATATATATATATATATATATATATATATATATATATATATATATATATATATATATATATATATATATATATATATATATATATATATATATATAAATGTAAATATGAGTGATTGTGTGTTTGTGTGTATGTGTGTGTGTGTGTGTGTGTGTGTGTGTCGCCTCACCTCTGATCTTACTATAAATATAAATATATATATATATATATATATATATATATATTATATATATATATATATATATATATATATATATATATATATATATATATATATATATATATATATATATATATATATATATATATATATATATATATATATATATATATATATATATATTCATTTTATATATATTATATACATATATATAGTTTTTAGGAATTTTTTCTTGCCTAGGGCGGAAATGAAATAGTTAAGAGGGCCCAGGACATGAGGTTCCATAATAATAATAATAATAATAATAATACACACACACACACACACACACACACACACACAATAATAATAATAATTTGGTCTGTCTACTTTATACACTTTTGACATACACAACGCGCAGTGCATGGTAAGGGTTTTAACTCACAGGAGAAATATCAATAATAAACAAGACTATATTTTCACATTATTTTATTTGTAAAACTTAAAATGTGAAAAATATTTTGCCTCTGCCTTTTCTTTGAATACAAGTATTGAATTTGTAAATATATATATTAATGCAATTCAATATATATATATAGTATATATATATATATATATATATATATATATATATATATATATATATATATATATATATATATATATCTTTATATTAGAAGGTATATATATATATATCATCTACCTCCTATCCCCAGTTGAGGGTTAGTTGCGTAGCATACACCGGAACAGAAAAGTATTAGAAGAACATGACAAAGTCGAAAAGAAAGCCCCCCTCCCTTTATACCCTTAAGTGAGAACTCGTTGCAGTCAGAAAAATCCACCCTAGTGTTTCACGAGACCACAACGGACAGTCACTGTGGAATCTCTTCACTGTGGGGTTCATCCCTTGGCCAAAGGCTACAACCATACCCCCTCACAAAACTCCCATATTCATTTCTGTTATGCACTTTTCTTCTCGCGTCTGCCAAATTCACATTCCTCTCCTTCAGGCATTAATTTACCGACTCAATCCACTTTTTCTTAGGTCTCCCAGCCGGTCGATTCCCAGTACACTCACCACTATACACCCGCTTAACCAATCAACTATCATTCATCCTTTCCATATGACCAAACATTTCAATGTAGACTTGTTTATTCTCTCATTTACGCCTTCACATCACACAACTCGCAAATGCGTTCATTCCTCATTTTATCAATTCTTCTCACACCTAGCACACCCCTAAGATTGTCCATCTGAATATATTGTACCTTAGATCTACACATCTTATTCCACACCATAGTTTCACTACTATATATCAACATAAAGTTAATATAATTCTTGGCGTAAAATACCAAAGACCACATTACAACCTCATAC
>JABUQX010079076.1:20000-41275 GCA_015478945.1 Trachelipus rathkii | reverse complement strand
ACTAAGTAAAAATTTAAATTTTTTTTAAAAACATAATGGTATGTTATTTTTCAATCAATTATAAAAAGCTAACAGCTCGGGCTTCTTCTCCGAAATAGCGGGGTGAAAAACAATAACAGTTACCCGTATTTTAAATCTTTATAATTAAATAGAAAAAACGTTAAAATAGCCGCTCGAACTTATATAAAACCCACATTTTTTCTTCTCCAGACTATTCCTCTACTGGACTCAATCCGCACTCTTTTCTTCGGTCTTTCCTCCCCAACACATCACTCAACCGACTATTATATCCGCTCTCTTTCCTATACCAAACCATGCCCCGGTATCGTCATTCACCCTGTTTCCACATTGACAAAACCATCTCAAACGCTCCACCTTTCATTTATTCTCTCATTCACCCCTTTCTTCATCCACGCCATCATAATCTCTATGCAATAGTTTCATCTCCCCTCACATCTTTTATTCTATATTTCACAACCTTTCACGGATATATAGCAACCTTACAGAATTATGTTTGGTGAGCATTTTTTACTGCAAGAATTTGCGCCTTTTCTTTGACAAAAACTGAACCCACCAATTCGAGCATTTCTTCAACGGTTCGTAAGTCACCATAGAATACTGCCGAAACCAGTAAGGTATATATATATCGATCATTTGTTTATAGTATACTTGTATGTTGTTTATATGGTGCGAGTGCGAGCGTCTAATGTTTGCTTACCAATTAAATATTACTATGACCAACTCTTAAAAACCACAGAAAACCTTTGATTACTAAAATGTTAATAAATAGGAGTTCCACCGCCTATATCAAGAGTCATGATGCACTCTCACGTACATACGCGATAATATTGATGCAAATATCCTTGGATAAAAATCCCTAACCATGGGGGAATAAATTTATATATCTGTAGAACCATACCAATATCGATTTTGAGTGTCTACTTCCTCTGGCACACACCTGAGAAATAACTTAAAACATTCAATAATTAATTAATCAATAATTAACTAATGAATACATAATAATACATAAAAATTAATAATAATTAATAATTAATAATAATAAGAATATGTGGAATGTATTCAGAGAAATTTCTTCCGATCTCAATCTGTCACTCCCCAAAAAAAAAAAAATATAATTTATTTATTTTATTATTCTTATTACTTTTTTTTTGCATATATATAGATATATATATTTATATATAGTATATATACTAGAATAGTGAGTATAATTATACACTTCGTACAGTATAATTGATTATATATATATATAGATTATATATAATATATATATATATATATATATATTTATATATATAAACAACATTATAGTATATATATATATATATATATATTATATATATATATTATATTTATAATATCTATATATATATATAATATATAATATAATATTATATATATATTATATAATATATATATATATATATCTAGTAATATAATAATATAATATATATATATAACTGTGTAAACCACATTTGAAATAAACTTGCTAAATTTAATGAAATGTTTATTATTGATTTTGCTTATAAGTGGTTAATCCTTAATTGAGATTTTGCTTTAAATTTTATAAACTTTAAAAAAATAAATTATAAAATATTTAATTACACCTAATATAGTCTAATTTTCAAAAGGGGTATAAATCTAACAACTTTTTCATTTTTTAATCTCCTTGGCATTCTCTAGGGACAATATTTATAAATAAAGTTGAAATGATATATGAGTAGTCCACATTTAATGGGCACAATATTGTCATGTCCTACTATGAGATAGCGACATCCGCCTCCTAATAGAGCTTTTAATCGGGTATTCTACGAATCGTTGTTTTGAGAAATGAAGTCAAATGTCTTACAGTTTCATATGTGGTAATATAAGACACTCCAGACACTATCTGAAAGGCACTAACCCAAAATCCAAATTCTGAAAAGGCACTAACCCCCATAAATCCTTTGTACAAATGCACTGTAAATCCTTTTCTTGAATTTTTGAAATTTTCAGTATATAATTCATTGAAGGACTCTATAAGAGGTATTGAATGCTCTGGGATTTGTAATTCTTTGTTTTTATGACAGTAAATGGATACATAATGCAACGAACCGAAAATGAGCTCACCATTGACAAAGGATAGAACTTGTGTTTATTCATCATATCCCATTCAATGGTTCTGATAGACCCTGTACTTGGGAGACTGCCTTCTCTTCATACTGAGGGTCAATTTAATTATTATTATGTGCACTTGGTAAAAAATAATTCTACTTAAATATTTACCACTTTAAGCAGAAGTAACTCTCATGTAAATTATATAAAATTTCTGTTTTCAAAACATTTTTCGATATATCATCATAAAATCAGAAAAAATATCAACATTGGAGCTATTCACTTACATAGTCAAAATTAATTACTGTATTTTCGACCTTCAAACATCTCTAAAATTAATATTAATAAATTTTTTTAATAAATATATAAATTAATATTGCTGCAAGCTTTTTCTGAAAGAAAATTTATGCAATCTGCAGTTAAAATTTTTGGATTACTTAATATTTTCAAAAAAGCACATAAAAAAGTAATAATTAATATTATATATATTAATTAATATATTATTAAATATTTATATAAATATAATATATATATATAATATATATATATATAATAAATAATAATATATTATAATATATATATATATTAATATTATATATATTATTATATTAATTAATATATTATAAATTATATATTATATATATACTATATATATTAATACATTAAATATATATTAAATTATTTAAATATATATATATTAAATATATATTTAAATATATGATTAATATATATATATATATATATATTATATTAATTAATATATTATTAATATATATATTATTATTATAGCCTTTGTCATTCTCTTAACCAAGCTGTGAGGTCTGTTTAATTCATATCTCTCTAGAAATTGACTGTAAAATAAAATAATAATAATTACTTTACATTACTACATGGCAATAAATGTTACATGTTTCTTAACTTTTCCAAAATTTTTTAAATCTAAACTACCGATATTGTTTAAAACAAAAACTAATTTTAGGTATCCAAATGTATAAAATAGGTCATTACATAAAGGAAAAACTCTGAAATAGCTACCAACCCTAAGTTCTATAAATTTCAAAGTTTATTCTTGTGTCCTAACAGGAACATATAAACAAGAGAAAAAAGCATCTATTTAAGCAACGTTAAAAAGAAAAAAAAAAGGCACATGAATTGCATCATGATTTAAAGGTTTTTCAATTATAGGGAGGACTGGCTTTTAATAATATAAAAAAATAATGTTACAAAAATTACAAAGAAATTTTCTTCTAAAAAAAAAACTTTGATTAAAATCACTTAGCCAGTTCCTAAATGTTTTTTTTTATTATTCATAAGTAACGTAATAAATAATATATTTATTTTATATATATAAATAAATTTAACATTGTATGATATTATATATATATATACTTAATTATCAATATTATTGTTAATATAATTTATTACTGTCTAATATATATTATATATAAAATTATATATATGTTACAGATACACATGGTTATTATATATATTTAGGGAGTGACATTTCTGTGTACCGATAGTATACACGGACATTTTTGGTTGAAATGGAGGTATTTTCAGTAATCCGTTAATATGAGAACACAAAAGATTAAACATATCAATTACACTTTTTGAATTTAGTTGAAAAATTATGAAAACTTTAGATTCAATAATAAATCTAGTGTCGATATATATTATTAGTACTAGGTTATGTTTTTTTTTCGCGAATTCCTTTTTTAACTGTAATAGATTTAGCGTTTCTCCACATTGGCCTCTATTAACATTTAACCTATTGGACAGCCATTATTCATAATTTATACAGACGTTTAATCTTCTCGTCTTTCTTTTTACTCGGTTGGTTGTTCCTTTTTTTTTTTTTTTTTTTTTTTTTTTTTTTTTTTTTTATTTTTTTTTGTTTTTTTTTGTACGCAATTCGTGAGAGCAGCGTTGAGTGCGCGAGTGTTTTTAAACTTTCTGGATTATTCATATTTTAGATATTTGCTGTAAATAGTGTTTTACCGTTTTAAAATTTCAGGTTTTAAATAAGGTTGTTAGCGTACGAAATAATTTTCCTCATTTCTCCTTTGCTTTTGTCTATTTGTTTCTGTTTTTTGTTGTTGTTATTTTTGTGTGTGTGTTGATTGTCTGTGCCAGTGTGTGCGTGTATGATACCAGATTTGCACAGGCGTGGCTTTTTTTACTTTTACCAACATCAAATGGCATCATTTTTATATTGTTGATATCATAGGAATATCACCTCTCTAACATTTTATTACTGTCTGCTCTTGTCTGAGACCCACATGGCTAAGAATTCATCCTTCAACTTGTATTTTATATATATCAAAATATAACATTATTTTTATTAATTTCCTTCTGAAGGGGTGGAGTATGTGTCTATGTAAATATAAAACACTCCTATAACACGTCTAAGAATCTCGAATCTCCTAACTTCATTTCTGTGGCTTAAAAAATCTTTCTTCCTTCTACTATCTTCTATTACAATAATCTTATGCTTCTGCTTTTACTAAATTCTTTCTCTAACAAAGAAATAATATTTTCAAAATGAATATATTATTTACTCTTACTAACTTCTCAAACACGAGAAACTGTTAATAATATTGAATTCTCATCCATGTAATAACTGACGGAGTTCTCTATTTAGGGGATTTCAATGTACTCAATTCATCTGAAATTGCGAATTGTGAATTCTACTACTACTGATTAAGGTAGTGGAGAGGAAGTAAGCGCGAAATCATTCAAAATTTGTAGTATCTCGAACATCGGAGTGCGAACTAATTAAAAAATCCTATCAACAAATCATTCGGATGTTCTCAACCGATATTTTTGAACAAACTATAATGACCTATGTTTTCATTCTCAGTAGTCCTTCTCTCTATAAACACACCACCTCCGCTCCTATCGGTAAATCTGATCACAGCCTTATATCTCTAATTTTAATAGTTCTCTCGTCCAAACATACTTCATTCCTGCCCCTATGGCGGTTTTTCTGCGCTTCGATAGGTTCGATTTGAGTGGAGGCATTGCGTTCCATCTATCAGTCTAACTATAATTTGAGTGGACTTGCATTGTGTACGTGCAATGCAGACGCTTCTGATCTGTAGTTTCCTTAAAAGATTAAAGCATGCGCGGACCTCAAATGGAATGTGCATTACTTGAAGTTGACATTTATTTATATCTCTCTCTCTCTAATCTTTTCTCCTGATAATCCATCTGTACGATCGTGCTTCGGTTCTCTGGCCATTCAGGCTAAAGCTCAGTGCTTTCGAGGAAGTTCTCGTGCAGAAAAAATCTCGTCTCCTAATCACTCTTGGCTAATTTCATTCAGCTAGAAATCGTTTGCAGGGATCGCTTCGACGAGCAAAGCGGACTTTTCATTAATTATGAAAGTGCGCTGATCCTATTTGTTTCCTTACTAGACAAATGCTCTCTGGCCTTCTTTCCAAAAAACCCTATCTACTAACAAACTTCTGTAATATTCTATCCTGTAGTCTTCCTCTTATTTCGCTCTATGATTTTTGTTGTTATAAATACAATCCAAATCTGATATAAAGCCATTAATCATTTCGTTTTCCTTCCTATTTTCCTCTAACTCAACCCCGGACGATTCTAGCATTCCTCTTCTATCTCGCTTCTCCTCTCTGGTGGTAAGAAATCCTAATGCCAAATTACCTGTTAATTTCATATTATCGGGTGCATGGGCTCCTGAAATCTACATGAACGTTAGGAAGGCTGGTGGCCCTGGAAGGCATTCCTCTCCGAGTTTGAGGAAGTGGTGGCTTCTCTCCCGTGCTGACCCCGCATCTCTCATTTTCAACTATATTCTTCATATGCCTCGAATTACTATAGCACTTTTTCCCTAATGTGAATATTGATTAAAATATGCTGTTCGCAATATGTCCAACCTATTCGAAAAAAAGGATGCTGCTCTAATACTGAACCTACTAACTATCGCCCTATTAGCACTCTCTTAGACGTTTGTATTCTTTCTAAGTATTCTTATATATATATCCTTCTCAACTCTCACTCTTCTATTAGAAATCATCATAGAGCATCTCATTCCCTTCTTCTACCGATTGCCAGTATGGCTTTCGGCGCTCGAGATCTACTGGCGATACTGGCGATATACTTTCCTATTTAACAGATTTATGGTTTTCCGCCCTTAGGAACTACAGAGAGACTTGTGTGGTGGCGCTTGACATATCCAAAGCATTTTACCGGGTATGGCAAGCGTCACTGCTCTCCAAGCTCCCTTCCTTTGGAGTTTCTTCTTCTCTTTGCTTACTTTATGTCAGCTTTCTTTCAACAATCGCTCAATGTCGGCTGTTGTTGATGGGGCGACATCTTTTTCTGTCAATAGATGTGTTCCTCAGAGTTCTTTTATATCTCCTACTTTATTCCTGCTTTTCATCAATGATCTTCTCAACTGTACATCTAAATCTATCCACTCATATTGGCCGATGACTCAACCTTTTCATTCTTCAGCTCATTTCAAGTCTCTCCCTCATTTACTTCAAGAATTGCCTTTCGTTCATTTCTTAATCTTCCGATTCTATTCCTCTAGATCTGGATAGCGAATTTCAAGGTTGGGTCGTCTCAAGCTTGGTAAATTTAATTCTTTAAAACCCAACTTCTTACAAAATCTCCCTTCTGCTAAACACCTAACTGTGTGCCCTATCTCTTTCGACGGTGCTCTCGTCTTTTCATATTTGGACAATAGTTATAAAATACATTCGCGGTTGGCCTGTCACACACCATAAACAAAAAAAATGTATTGAGAAAACACTGCATATCCAACAACGGGTTGCTGAGGGCGAGCGTCCTAGAAGCAAATCGGGAGCTCTGTTTAGACTTCGAGACTTTTTTTCTCATCTCCGTCACTCCAACTAGCGTATATAAGGGTCTCATCCGCCCTTGTATGGAGTACTGCTCTCATATCTGGGAGGGCTCAGGTTTCACCCGGTTTTTGGATAGGGTCGAGTCAAAGGCCAAAAGACTTACAAACTGTCCTGTACTTTCTAGTTCATTTGATCCTCTATATTTGCGGCGTTGTAAGGGGGATCATTTTTTCACCCCCACAAAACCAAAATTTATCATGTTATAAGGTTATGAAAGTATTAAAAATTTGGTTTTGTTTCATTATTATTGTCATAATGATTAGAAATGGGTTTCATTTATTTGAAGGTTAGGTTTAATTTACTTTTATATTGCTTATTACATGCACACAAATACATGCCTATTTTTATATTAGGCATTATGTGTGCATGAAGATTTGTAAATTTTTTTTTTGGATTTATGCAGTTTTATATCTTTGTTTGCTTACATGTTTCAGCATCTTTAGGAATCTTTAATATTTTATGTATAAGTATAAACAGCTGTCCTACAGAATATACGCTTGTTGATTGAACCAATATTGTATCAAAACAACTATTAAAGTTCACTTACCATCATCAGAATTATAACAATTATAACAGAACTTATAAGGTATGATTATGTTATGAAGATGTTAGAAAATAATATATACTTGACTAATAGTTGTTAATATATGAAAGTTAATATATGATATTTAGGTTTATAACGAGGTTTTGTGTCTTCTTTTGTAGGAGATCTTCTCCATTCAAAGAATACATAAAGCCCTCGCAGATAATTGAAATCTATATATATATGGCTAGGTTCTTCAGCGTCAAGCGTGCAGAATAGATTATAATGTAAAAAAAAGTCATTCTTGGCAGCATTATTTACTTCAGCTTCATTAGAGAAATTCATCAGATTATGGTTTTCACTATAATCATGTAAATTCAAGTTTTCAGATCACTTTAAAAATTGAAATATATTTTAATTTACTATTCATGGATGAAAATACCTAAATATAGAGTATTTTCGTTTACAGGTAATTATATGTTCTTGTGTGTCTTATTTATGCCGTATCGGTACCAGTTTATTTTAAGTATGTTAATTTGCAATCTCCCAGTTTCTAGACAAACCTATGTACTTGTGATATTAGTGTCTAAATTGCGAAATTCAAAATTAGTTACCGTTGAGAGGGCTAATTTTTTTTGCCGAATGGGATGTCTTTGAGAGACAACCAAGTTTTTAAGATAAGCGAATCATTCCTTATTACTATTAACGATCATGAGACTGATTTGGTTTGTGTGATTTATATAATATTTCAAGGTCTTAATGGAAGTAATTATTCAATAAGGCAAGGTCATTTCAATTCACCGTCGTGGTAGGGGGATAGTTTAAATTTGTCATTTCAATTCACCATCGTGGTTGGAGGATAGTTTAAATTTGTTCATTTCAATTCACCGTTGTGGTTGGAGGATAGTTTAAATTTGTTCATTTCAATTCACCGTCGGGTTGAGAGGATAGTTTAAATTTGTTAAATTTATTTCAATTCACCGTCGTGGTTGGTTAATTAGTTTAGTTTGTTTTCATAGAGAATTAATTTATAGAATTCTTTCAATTTCCAAAATTAATTAACAGAATAAAGCCTTTATTGGTTTATATGAATTAATTAATACTGACTGGATTATGTTCTTGTAAATATTTAGAATTTCTTTACTTTATTTAATAAAAGTAAGAAGTATCTTTCTCTTCATTATCCACTGTCTTAATTCTTTATTGTCTTATTTACTTATTTAGTGTTTATGTATTTTATTCTGAGGATCTGGCTTCTTTATACTTTCTACATTCCTTTTGTTTTAACATCTTCAAGGGAATTCCATCATCACCGATGTTTCTTTATTATTATCCACTTCTCTATTTGTTAATGGTTCAAGTGATCATCGTTATCTTCTACTTATCTCGGTCTTTCCAGTTTCTGAACGTGTAGATAATAAATTTGATAGCTCTACCAGGTACACGAGCCACTTTTAAAAGTCCCTGTGTCGTTACTCTCTAAGCCCGTTGGAGTAAGTTTAGCTCTCTGCGCGCTATAGCCACGGTTGGAAGACCATCGGAGAGCGTGGAAATTTATAAAAACATTTCGTCCTGTTTTCCTAGTTAATTCTTATATTCTTTCACGAGATCTTTGGTATATCAGGACTTCTGTCACAACGTGCGTTTTGAAAAGACCATTTGGAGCTTTAAAAGATGACGTGTGTGGGGTGGTCGGTCAAAACTCTTCGGAGAAAGAAGATGAGTGCACGCACTGATAACAGAGAATATATCTTCCCTCCATGCTGTGTTGATAAGTTCCTGTGTTTTTAATTATGAAAGACTCCACAAAAGAGCTTGAAACTTTGACTCTCCCTCTTACATAGTACGAAATATTTAAATAGTCTCGCTTCCATTCGCTGGTTTCTTTTCGGGTTTTCCCATATAAATACGCTTTAAACTTTTTTTGTTATTTTTCAGAAATGTCTCTCACTCAATTATTTCTCTAACATTTCTTGAACTCTAATTGTGTTCGAGGTGTGTGAGTCAGAATCATCTTTCGGATGCAATTATTCAACCCTATCCTTGATTAAACACCACTCTTCTTTCTGATATTATTGCAACTTTAAAGTAGAAGAAAAACTCATATGTATTATACAGTAATAATTCGATTGTGCAAATACGTGTTATTATGTTCTGTAATATCTCTTTGCGTCCGAATATGCCGGGTTGGGATATTACCATACCATATACAGCGTGTGTTTGAATTGACCTTGCTTGCTCTATTTTTGAAATAAAAATCTTATTGAATTAAAATATTCAAATAGGAACGTACTAACATAGCTGAACTAATAGGTATTGTTAGGAATTTCGAAACCAAGCGTTTCATCTTTTGATAATTTTATATAATTTTTCGATTTCCGCTAAAATAAATTTCACTGTCGTAAAATTCTCTAGTTTTATTCTATAATGTAAGTTAAATCTATATGTTTATTCGTTCCCGGTATATAATAATAATTAGAATATTATCAGAGGTGGATATTATGGCCACTAATATTGATAGGGAAACATACTGTGTAGTAGATGCGGCCCAATAGGTAAAGTATTATTATATCTGATATATAAGCCTTCCTTGGTAGAACTGTAAAAGGACACATATTATGAACGCATCTATAAGATAATCCATATCACCTTCGTATTTTTTGTAATATAAATATCTTTCTCTATTATAAATACTAATATTAACTCTCGGGTTTATATGGCATGAAATCTAACTTTTTAATGATATCTATCTCAACAACAAGCTCAAGCTTTGGTATCCGAACCCTTTAATAAAGTGGCACCAATTGCACAAAGCCATCCTCAACAGAAGTTGTGGGATGCGGATGTTGCGGATAGACGATTACGTGCCAGCAAATATTATGTGCCAGACATCCCAGATTTATTAAACTCACTCAAACCTAATTGTAAATAGTAATGTAGATTAGAGGAAAACTAATTACTGTACCGAACTATCCAGAATGTAATACTCAGAAGTATATGGGTAAAAGAGTAGTGTAAGATAAGAGAAATAATACGAACCAATAGTGGAAACAACTCTTCAAGTGTCCCATTGGAGAACAGTTTGGTCTAATTCAATAGTTGACAAACTTATTGTTAATTTTCTAATAAACAAGTATGATCCTAACACTAGCAACAACAGATTCGCCTTGGATAATGAAAAGCCATTCGGGTATCTTGACTAAATTAATTGAATATTCACAGAAATTAAAAGTTATTTTCAACCTTTTTCAACGAGATGATAATTCAAATAAAAGTACAGAGAATAGTCGTACTATTATATTATAATATATATATAATATGTTATTGTGTTTATTTATATAATATTATATATTAAATAATTAATAAATAATTAGATATACTTTTATGGAAATGGTGTAAACACTGTACAGAATAGAAATTTTAATAAATAAATTATTACCGGGATTAATCAGCCACTAAAGGAAAACAATTTTCCCATAATTACAAACGGTATAAATTTTACGATATACGAAGTATAAGCAATCTTATAGAATACAAGAAGATAGGAGTCACTTACGATGTGAGTTTTGTAATATTCAAGGTCATATTGTGGATACCTGTTATAAATACTTAGGAATATGTTCTTATTGTAGGAGAAAAGGACATATCAGAAGAAATTGTAGATTACCCGGAATGAGGTTTCAGCAGAAGTCATCACAAAGTAACCGCATGTGTCATTTTTGCAAAGCTCCGCATGCGGGTGCTGAGTGTCCTACCAGATTAGATATTCAGAATTCAAATCAACAACAGAATAATAGTTTGCCACCCTCCCCTCAACCTCAGTCTCAAGAGGAAATTAGTGAAATTAGTAAAAATTTACCAGAAGATAATATCGATACTACAAGTGATAGTACGCCTAATGGTCAAAATCGTCGTGATTCTGTAAAATCGACTAGCTGCCAAATTATGGATTGGGCTGATGATACTGCGTACGTCGCATCTAAAGATATACATAGAGTAGAAAGTACTGAGGTTCCTCCTCCAAAGAATATGCCAGAATTTACTAGAAGAGAACATATATGTCGTGAGGAAGGTAATAAGTTTGAAGTACTCGCCTCGGACAATAAAAAAGAACATAAAGAACAAAGGAAAAAAATGACTTGGCTTCAGCTTAGGAAGTATTACATTAATGTAGCCTTAGAAACAAAAAGCTCAGATTCTTTTAGTTGTTTAGTGGACTTTGCTGCGGACACAAGTTTGATTAGCACAAATGTGTTGGAAGATCTTAAGGATATTGATGTATTGCCTGCAACAGACATAGGGGTAGTTGCTGTTAGTGGATTAAAGAGGAATTGTGTGATTCCCGTGCAATCGTATCTTAAGTTACCGTTGTTCTTTGAAAATGGTCTTTGTGCGCCTCCCACGTCTTTTCTGGTGGTTCCTGCTGAGCACATGCCCCAGTCGCTCGTCTTGGGCGAATCGGTATTTCGGGAAATTGGTCTTTTTCTGGACCTTCAGAACCGAGAACTCATACGTTATAAGGGTAATAAACGCGAAGTACTCGCCTCTGAAACTCAAAAAGAAGAACCTAAAGAACAAAACAGAAGAAAAAGAAATGGATCGTCTTAGTTGAAGATAGTTAAGAAATGTATATATGTAAATACGGAAAGTTTATAAAGAGAAAAATTCTTGAATTCTTGTTTCATTTAATAATGTAAGAACATTCTCTCAGGTTTTATTTATTCAGTAATTGCTTGTTCTTGTTCAGTGATTGCTTGTTGAACGCACTGTCTTAAAAATGAAGTTTTCTTTCATAGTTTTGGGCATTTGTGCTTAAAATAAACGATTATGTTATTAAATAGGTATTTTCAGTTAGGTAACGTAACTGTTAAGTAATTGTTTAGTTTATCAGTTAACCAGAAAATATTATAAATGTAATTTTGATAAGATGATAATAGTACATGATATTAAGATATTGAGGAAAGTGTGTATTAAAAATGAGATTTTGTAAAATAATGATTCCAGAAAAAATTAAGAAATTTTATGATTCTATCAAGATACTTGTTAACTTAAGATCTGTTTATTTTTTTTTTGTCCCAAGTCAAACTATTCCTGAACTCGATGGTGTTGTGGTTGTTGTGGTTATGATGGGTCTATCAAGATGTGTCTTATTTAATCTTTTATAAGAAGTAGTTATTGCCTTTTAAAAAATCACAGGATACAAGACCCAAAAATAGCATATAATGAGCAAAAATGTTGAGAATGCTTAGAGTAGAAAATAGGGTTATCATTTTTGTTTTGGGTTAGATATGGAATTATGAAAAACTATGGAAATTTATATAGCTTCTTAGATATATACTAGTTATTTTTTCTATTAGCTTATCTAACTTATTAATTTTATTAATTAAAGGCTGCTATCAGTCAGTTTAGATGATCAAAGAAGTAATATCATTTATTATTTAATCTATTTGATTAGGCAAAATAATAATATCTAGGGAAATAAAAAAAGTAATTCTGCAAGTTCAACCAGTTATCATCGGCTGGGACTTTTCTTTTGGATAATTTGAAAAGATATAAAATATAAAGAGATAAGGTGATTAGTGGAATCCAGATGAGAAAAAAGCTTAGCAAACTTGGGAAAGCAAATTTGATGCTAAGAAAAGATCTAGATGTTATGTCATGTTCAAGATGATCAGTGATACGAATAAGGAGTTGTACCAATTGCTTGAGGTCACTATGGATAGAGAAAAAGTGCGCAAGTATATATTGTATATCTGATAATGGTCTAATACATTAGTATTTTTCGTACTTGTTACGCTTCTCTGCTGGGGAAACCTACTGATTCGCTTGTCACGAAGGTCTATGTGGGCGGACGTGTATACCACCACCAGTGGTTCATTTGTTTCAGTTCCAATTGAATAACTCTCGTCGTAATATTAACTTGTTTTCAGCTCCTGTTATATGATTTACAAACATTTTGTAGTTATCCATCTGTACTTAAAGGTTCTTCTATTCTTTCAAAAGTTTTTGTATCATATTTTACATTCTCTGTTACTTTTTTTCTTCGTAGACTAGTCTCGATGGCTATTCTTATACTCTAATAATAAATCTCTCATGGTGTAGAAATCGGGTTCTTTATTACGTTGGATTATTAACTACGATTGAAAAGCACTTGGTGTTGTCCACCTCCCGTATACTATGTGCAGTGCTGTTATACTTAAACATTGCATTTTTTATTTGTTATATTTAATATGACTCTAGCGCGGGAATAACAGTTCTACCCTTATCGTCGTTCGAGGCGGCTGCTGCGAGTAGCACGTGTTGGATCTATGTTTAATCATGCAATTCTGATTTGCATACTCAGGTATCAGATAAATGTTTATGTTTGCGCATCAGTTGTTATTTTATTGCTTATCATTATAATATATATAATTTATATTCTTATATTATTATATATACTTATATATAGTATTAGTATATATTATCTTATATATAGCTATATATATCCTATTTAAGATATATAAGTATATTTGTTTCCATTATTGTTAAATTGTCATGTTCACATTTATTTCAATTCAAATAACCGGTTTATATATATATATATATATATTTATATTATACTATATTATAGTATATATGTATATATATAATAATTATATATCTAGTATATATATATTATATATATATATATATATATTATAATATTACTATACTATATATTTTTATATTTATACTAGTTATATTATATTATATATACTATATATATATATATATATATATATTATATTTATGTTATATTATATATATATAATATACTATAGGATATCTCAGTGATGGGACGAATGATCGGAATTCGGAGTTGATCCGGATTCGGCTTCGATCGTGGTTTCGGATTTGATATCAAATCCGGAAGGTGCTGGATCGGATTCGATTCGGATTCGACTTTCACCACGTGTTCGGATTCGGATTGATCCGGTGCGGAGCCGGGATTAGGATTAGGATTCGAAATTTTTACAATCGGATTTCGGATTCGGGTAGCTCGATTCCGTCGATTCAGAGGCCGGTGTATTTCTTGTTTCAACAGGATATGTAAAAATCACAAAATAATAATAATAGCAACGCAACTTAGAATAAAATTGTATACCATTTAGGAACATCAAGGAGTGCTGTAAACCAATCAGATGCATATTTTATTATTATTCGCTAATCATACGCCATAAGGAGATAATAGAGTTACTGAAACATTGGAAAGTAAATAAATTACAGGAACATGTTAATAAGGAGGGTCAATATTGGTGTCATTGCTAACTCCATTTTCACCCCCCCCTAAAATGGACATAAATTCGGAATTATCAGTCGATTTGACGCTATAAACCAACGTAGCTCTTTTATTGCCCCTTAACCTTGTTTTCCTGGTGTGTTCTTGTCTGTGATACATTCTTAGATTTTCAATATTTTCAACCCTTGTTTTTGCATTTTTTTTCGTATCAACATCCGATTTTTCGAATGACTTCATAATCTAAATATGCTGGATGGTCCGTCCTCACAAAAGTCACGATAGTATATCGATTTTTTGAGTTTGGTGCTCGGTTGTCCATTTTATAAACCATTTCTTTGGATTTTAACTAAAAAATTGGAATACTTTTTCCTGTTCGGGCGAGTGAATGAAACTATATTCAGGGCATTGGTGTAACGGAGATGCCATGTTTTACTTAGATAATTTCTTCGCATATCATATATTTTTGGATTTTTCTTTGGAAAAAATTTTTCAAAACACAATTTTTGAAATTTTTAAAAATATATATATATCTTGAGTATACAAAATTTATCTAAGTAAAAAAGATGCATTCTGCCCGATTAAAAGCCCTGAATTTGATGTTGATCGGATGAGGTAGAAAAAATACAATTATTTTAAACTTTTTCAAAATTCAAATGTTTGAAAAAAGTGAAAATATTGAGATACTTTTTTTTCTACATTGTCCGAATAACATGAAAATTTTAGGCATTGTATAAGTACGGCAAATATTTTTTGTATATTCAAAAGAAATTTAGTTTTAAATTCAAAAATTTTTTTTGACAAAATTTGTTCCAGGAAGAAATCCACTAATAATATACAGAATTTCTAAGTAAAAAATGTGTCTTTCCCCGACTACGTATGCTCTGAAAATTTTATAAAAAGATGTTCATTTTAAAAAAATCCAAAAAAAGTGAATTTTGAAATGTGAGAAACAGTGGCAAAACTCAAAATCGACAAGTATTTTCATAGACTTTTTAGTCATGGTATGAATCATCTCTATGATATTTTAAGTTTTGAAGTATTTCGAAAAAGATTCTAGGATTGATAGAGAAAATATCAAAAACATGGTTATTGAAATTGAACTTCTGAAGAATGCTACAGACGATAGAAGCAGAAACACCGCAACATTTTTAGGAGGCAAAAAAACAAAATGCTAAAGTTTGGTGTTGATATTGTCAAAATCGGCTTTATTAAGATTTTTATGTTATCATTTAGGGAGGGTGGATCGGGCCTGCTAATAGATCGTTTGCAGACCTCCCTTTTAAAAACATAATTTTAATAATTAAATAGGATTTTGGTTTTGAAAAAATATTTAAAGTTATAATTGGCATATGTAGTTAATTAAACTTTTTAAAAATTTACAAAAGGCAAGCTTAAGAATACCAATTCATTTTATATGAGTTAAGAAGCTTATAGAAATTATTTAATAAAGTATATATAGTCATATATATATATATATAATCTACTTATATAATTTAATATATATATATATAATATATATATATATATATTATAATATATTTATTATATATATATATTGTACATATATTGCAAGGTGGCAGTAACGCGTTACTGTGGATTCGTTCGGGCGTTAAATTGTAAGAGTGTAGCTTAAACGGATTTTAAGAATGTGACGATGTACGCTAACCTACTTTTTTAACATTGTAACGGCATTTGTTTTGTTACCCGTTATCTCTAATCAAGACTCCACTGCGACATTTTATTTTTAATTTCTATGGAAGCGAATTACTGTTTTTCCAGATTTTTTAAGAGAGTCTATAATAGTGGTAAATAATATGAATTCTACTGACGACATGAAAAAATCAGTACAAGTAGTTTTATTTTAATTAGCCTTGATATGTTATATATTATATATATTATATATATTTATATTGGTTATATGGCAAATTCTATTTATTGCCGAAACACTGTTCTTGTTTAGCGCTTTACTTTAATGTTAGTGGATGGTTAGGTTAGGTTTGGTTGGCATTTATTTAATTTATTTATTTTTATTAGATAATATGAGATCGGAAGGATGGAAGAAAAAACGAGTCTAATGAAAAAATCAACTGTTGATTTTAACTTGATTTTTTTATTAATCTTTGTTATCACTGTGATATTTTTTTTTTCAGATTTTCGTTTTCTTCAGTGTTGGGGATTTTGGAATTTTTTGAAATAAAATGCAATTTTTGATTTTTTTGTGGATTTATGGGATTTTTTGGAGAGTCGTGGATGTCACGGCAAATAATAATTTGTAACAAACTTTTTATTTTTTTAAAGCTCGATTGGTATTATATTTTTACCCCTAGGAATCAAAATCTTACAATAGAGCCTATAGCTATAGTTTATGACACAATGGACGAAACTAAGGGTTAATAAACTACCTAAAATATAGTTCAATAGATAAAATATATTACTGAAACATGATCTTTTGTGGACATTTTTATAGTGGTAGAGATATTGACGAGTAGCCTTGCTATGTTTTTTCTAATTTTTATTTCTATTAATGTCAATTACATGATCCAAAATTACATTAAAATTATAGTTTTCTTTTTGGAGCAAAAAATCAAGCAAAATTGAAAAATCAATGGATTTTTTCGACAGCTTACTGCTCCACTTTCTCTTATATTATATGGTATTATATTTATTAATAATATCATATTTAGTATAGTTTATATTTATAATCTATATTATATTATTTATATATATATATAATATATATATCCCCTATATAATATTATATATATATATATATTTATATTTGTATATTTAGTGATTAATTAATAGAGAATAAAAATTAAATAAACTATATATATTGATGAAGTTCTAAATAGAACAATTTTGTCATTTTCAACAATGTGTTGAACTTAGTACCATTGGTTAGTTATATTTAGTTAATTAAATGCATTGTGTGGTTAATTTAGTTTAGTTTAATTCTATTGATTAATTTAGTTTAATTTAGTGTGCTGTTATCATTGTGTATAGACTATAGGCCTATTTAGATTCTGAGCCGAGCTTAGGGCTACGTAGGAGTCTTAATTAACATTTACGCAGATGCGGACATAATTAAATATAGTTGTTATGTTTGTAATTGTCGTATAATAGATTTGTGGCCAGTCATTTGAATATCGTCACAACTTTAGCCCCATTGTTGAAGAAATAGGAAATGCTGAGAGAGCGAACGCTAAGCACGAGGAGGGGATATTGGCTTTGATGATAAGAGATCGGCGTGGAAGTTGTCTAGATCAGGCCTCCTGTGGGCTATCTAGCTACTATCCCTTATTTTATTTATTCTGGGCTTTGCTGGGACTTCTAGGGCCATGCGGCTATCTATAGTAGTACTAATTATTTTATTTGGATTGATTTGGATTAATTATGATTGAATTGAGATTAGTATTAACATTAATTTATTGCTTATGGGTTGACTCGAACATTCTAGAGGGGATTACTGGGCTTTTAATTATATTTTTAATTATTCATTATATAATTATTTGGTTGAATGGGCTGTCTGCAGTAGGCTATGCGGCTTCTTGAGTGTTATTTTTTTATTAAATAGGGTTGATGTGGGACAGTTCTAGAGGTCAATGCGGGCTTTTATTTTTTTCTTACTTACTCGTTATTATGGGTTGATAGGACAGTCTACGATGGGCCATGCGGTACCTGAATTATTTTCTTACTTTGTAATAATTAGGGGTTGATGAGAATTCTGGAGGGGCCTAATCGGCTTCTTGAATTATTACCATATTCTTTAATATAAGTTATTGTTGATTTTGGGGTCTGGTAGCCATATGCTTCTTAATTATATTTACTATTGTTTAATTATATTAAAGATATTGGTGTTATTCTTAATTTTATGGTCAAATATTTATACAATTATACATATTCTTCGTCTTACTACTATCTCTTTATAGTATATATATATATATATAATATATATATATTTATATATTCTACAGATAATTTTAAAACCTTATTACTTATTTGCAAACTAAATATATTATTGTGACATATATTATATGCTAATATATAATATTAATAATAATTAGTAGTAATTTTAACTATTTGTAGATTTATTATAAATTATAATTTTTAATTAATTACCATTTTTTAATAAATAATATTTTTCATGATTGTTTTGATAAATAATAAATACGTTAAAAATAAAGTTCAAAAGTATCATCTTGAATATCTTCGATTAATCATTGCATGGCTTGACATATGAAAAAAAAAAAAAAAATAATAAAATTCAGAAATTCATACTGGTATTTTCTAAAAGCTTTAACTTAACACAAAGCATATCATTCCTGCAGTTGGATCACATGAGAAAAATGGGCTTAGTTTAAGCTGCGAGAGAGGAATAAAAAACGCTAACTAAGACAGCTTTGGATTATTTTCTTTACAAACGAATATGTTATATATATATTATATATATATATATTTACATATTATCATATAGATATAATATATTAGTATTATATTATATATATATATAATATAATATATCTTATATCTATATATATATATTATATATATATATATATATAATATTATATATTATTTATATATATATATTATATAGTTATGATTATATATATATATATATTTTATATATTCATATAGTAATAGTAATATATATTATATATGCAACGGACGAGCCAAATGAGATGGTGGTGAGTTTTAACTTCTTGAATAGTAGTTAGGGTTATTGACGACGGCATATTTGGACACCCGATCTTTTTACCTGCTTGACTTTTTTCTAGCCTTGCC
Source organism: Trachelipus rathkii (assembly GCA_015478945.1). Taxonomy (NCBI): domain Eukaryota; kingdom Metazoa; phylum Arthropoda; class Malacostraca; order Isopoda; family Trachelipodidae; genus Trachelipus; species Trachelipus rathkii. The sequence goes on along the minus strand of JABUQX010079076.1, from coordinate 21,702 downwards.
TTTTTTGGGCCAAATTTTTTCGATGAATTTTTCTTTACCTTTTTGGGCCTTGCCCTTTTTTGACCTTTACTTATATCTTCATTATTTTGAGAACCCAAATTTTTCGGGCGAACCCATTTTGTATTCTACGGTAACAATTTTGCAACCTCCTTTTTTTGGCAACCGTATTTTTTGGCAACCAATTGTTTTGGCAACACCATTTTTTGGCAACCTAAATTTTTTTTGGCACCCTAATTTTTTTCGGCACACCTATTTATTGGCACCCTTGAAGAGTGTGTTGCGCCAACGGTGCGTAGCACGTTGTCGTACCCACGCTAATTTTTTCGAAACCTTTTGGTCTTCCATGGTCTTTTCTTGCCCACAGTATTTTTTGGTCTTCTTTATGGGGCTTAGCCTTTTGTGAATGTTTAAACTTGGTTGACTTAGCATCTTTCGGTCGACATCGTACGAGCGCTCAGGCGCACACTCAACCGCCACAAACCCCACACACACACACACACACACGGGTCAGGCAATCAATACTTAGTAGCTACGAACAAGTTTACTTACACTCCACAGATTTACTTTCAACTATACCCAACACAGACGATTTCTCTACCTGGACACTACAGTTTACTTTAATACACAAGTTTTTACTTAACTCAACACAGATTTACTTATACACTATGTACTTATAGACACAACACACATTACATATGGCACATTAACGCAATACCAAGATTTAATTACACACTTTTTACCATAGCACTTCAGTTTAGACATAGCCAGCTATACACTATGACATGATTACACACTATGTCTTGTCCACCATACACTATGACTTACAACATTCTAATGACCTTTACCACTTCAAGCTATAGCAACTTATACAACACATTTCACTATGAACTTAATTTTCCTAGACACTTACTTTACCTTACACGACCACCCTGTTACTTACACTCACAAACAGTTTTTACATCACAGTTTACTTCTACAACAGATCTTATTACCCTTATTTTACACATAAGCCTTAGATTTCCTAGACATTAACTGACTTATAAACATTGTCTTATACACATCACACTATGACATTATACAACTTTACTATGAATCTTACACACATTTCACCTCTGAACTTATACACACGATTCACTAGACTTACTTTCTAGACACTTACATACACTTACAACGCGTAAAACTACAACTCTTTGGTCTTCATGGGTCAATTTCTGACAGCCCCTTTTATTGGACATCCTTATTTTTGTTAGATAATTGGGCTGTCCTGTCTCATAGGAAATTTGAGACCCACATTTTGTAATTATTGGGTATTTGGGTGTCTAGGATTTTCTGTATGAGGGTGTGTCTGGGGACTCTGTCGAATGCTTTGCTCATGTATATAGCTAGAAGTGTTGTTCTGTGAAAATGCGATTTGTTAAGGCTATTGATGATGTTTTGGAAGATAATAGTTAGAACAGTAGTGGTTGAATGATGTTTTATGAATCCGTGTTGAAAGTCTGGAGAGAATATGAATGGGTGAATTTTTGTGAGTATGAGTTTTTCCATTAATTTTCATAAAGTGGATAGGAAAGAAATTGGGGTCTTTCCCAGGTTTTAGTTTGGGTATTATTATTAGTGCTTTTTTCCAATAAAGTTGTTTTCCCAAGATTTATTGAATATTTTGGTTATGTAAGCTAGGGCTATCGGTCCTAAGTGTCTTAAA
>JABUQX010079076.1:10000-12500 GCA_015478945.1 Trachelipus rathkii | reverse complement strand
TCTTGGCCAAAATATCTAATGTGAAAATTGAAGTTAAACAAACTTTCGCAAAATGTTATCATAATTTCAAAGTCTTTCAGCAATCATGGTACCAAATATTCCCAAATTCAAATCTAGAATTCACTAACTTACTGAACCAAGCACATAATTTAAAAGATGTAGCTGTCTCTTTAAAGAAAAGATTACGAGATCAGAAATTTAAAAACTTATATTACAATAGCCCCTGGACAGAATTATTAACTTATCAAATTATGCATTAAGCAAAGATGAAGAAATACTTTTAGGCTATGGCCTTTCCTTTTCTTTGCAGAAAAATGACCACCTACTTCAATTCTGTACAGATTTCGAAACCTGGAAAAAACGTACTTCAAACTCTAACATTAACCATGATTTCTTAAAAGGTTTGCTTCTGGACGGGATCATCTCTACTGCACATATCAACAAAACACCGAAGAAATTCTACGACGCTCTAACCTCTCTAAAAAGGAATAATAATTTGGTAATTTCAAGATCTGATAAAGGACAGAATCTCGTTATCTTAAACAAAGATGATTATCTCTCCAAATGTACTGATCTACTTAACGACATCTCTACTTACACTTTACTCAATAAAAACCCTCTTCAAAATTCACACAACACTTTCAATCACAAACTTAAACTCATCATTAAAGATCACCCAAACCTTCTTCCTGATCTAAAACCCAAACTACCCCGCATACCTCAATTCTACGGTGTTCCTAAAACACATAAAAACAACATCCCTGTCAGACCTATAATCTCCAACATTAATTCAGTTACATATAAACTCTCCTCATGGCTGTCCAAACAACTAAAACCATTACTTGGACATATTTCACCCTCCCACCTAAAAAACTCTGAAGACTTTATTCAAAAAACACACAACATTTTGCCTCATAACAATCACTTTCTCAGCTTTGACGTTACTTCCCTTTTCACGTCAGTTCCCGTTCCTTTTACCATCTCTCTATTAGAAAGATTCTTTAACGAAAACAACTACAACCTAGATTACCCTTTCCCTCTCCTCAAACAACTAATTTTACTCACCCTTGAACACAATTTCTTCCATTTTAACAACACTTACTACAAACAAAACTCTGGTCTAAGCATGGGATCTCCCCTCTCCCCAATTCTTAGTAACATATTTATGGATCGTTTTACAACACTTTTTTCATACCCAACCACCCTCTCCTGTCCAGCACCATATGGCTTCCTTTATGTGGATGTTATTTTTTATCCACTCCTTGTACAAACCCCAGCTCTCATTCTTGACCATCAACTCTATCCACCCTAATATAAAATTTACAATGGAACTCTCTAACAATCACACCCTACCTTTCCTTGATACCCTCCTCTCTTGGAACAACAGCCCTACCCTACTCTTTAGCGTTTATCGTAAACCTACTTCAAACCCTTCTTACATTCATTGGTACTCCACACATTCTCAACATATTAAATCTGGTGTTCTATCCTCTCTCTTCCTAAGAGCTCTACGCATCTGTTCTCCTACTCTTCTTCAAAATGAAATTAAATACATTTTCAGTACGTTCAAGAAACTATCTTATTATCCAACCTACATTATCAAAGGTTCACTTTAAAAAAGCAAAAAATAATTTCTACAACCCAACCACCGTGACCAACACACAATCCCTCACCTATTTACCCATTCCTCACCTACCACATAAACAAATCCTCAAAACTTTACCTTCATCCTTAAGACTAACTTCCTCTAACACCTCTTCTCTCAAAAGAATCTTCAAACCTCCAACTCACTTACAAAATAACATCTCACAATGCATATACAAAATCCTGCCATCAATGCCCCTCACATTATATAGGTGAAACAAATAATTTTATCAGAAGACTCGGTCAACATAAACACGATCTAACATCCGACTCTCAAAATTCTGCTCTCACCTCACATGAATCTAATCTCAATCCACCCAAGCATTAACATAAAAGTGCCCCGATCTTGGAGTTGCCTGGACCCTGGAGGCAATGAGCTCCTGGGAGATCACTTTGCATACTGGAGACCTTCCTGAATTTCAGCCACAAAGGGAGATAATAAGACAATCCACACTTCAAAGAACATTCTTACCACCACACCATTTTTCAAAAATATAAAAACAAACATTCACACATATAATTTATGTAATAATAATAATAATATGTATGTAATAATATAATAATAACTGTAATAATAATAATAATAATATGTATGTAATAATAATAATAATAATATCTCTGTATATGTATATGTATGCCTCACTTATGTAATAATAATATGTAATAATAATAATAATAATATGTTATTAATAATAATAATATATGTATGCTCTTTCTTTAATAATAATGAAAATATTTAAAAATAATATTAAGATATGTATCTAATATGTATATATATATATATATATATATATATATATATATTTAGATAAACTTTACTATAAATTTAAATATTTATATATATATATATATATAT
>JABUQX010079076.1:0-7500 GCA_015478945.1 Trachelipus rathkii | reverse complement strand
TGAACATGTGGATCTATCCTAACACCACACCACACACACTTACATATCTACATTCACTATGACACTTATTCACTATAACACCCATTTCCATGAACCCCTTTATTTACTTATACTCACAAACACAGACCATCCCTTTGATTCGTCCATTAAATTCCAATTTGACCCGGTATTTGTCCTTCCTTTAGGGACTTAGCCGATGTCTTAACCTTGTTTGTCCTTGCCCTTTGCTCCAAAGCTTGACAGATACCGTGGGTCAATTTTGACCCACGCTAACTTGATGGCTTTGATGGTTCCCAATCACCGTAAGAAGTATCTAGTGATGTTCTATTAGTGTTCTATGAGTATTAGATGAGTGCCAGGTGAGTGCCAGGTGAGTGCCAATGAGTGCCAATGAGTGCCAAGTGAGTGCCAATGAGTGCCAAGTGAGTGCCACATAGTGCCAACTGAGTGCCACTTTTTTCAAGCCTTTTCTAGCCTCCCTGAGCCTAGGAATAGCCCTAATATGGTGTCTACCTAGGTAATAAGGTATGAGGGAATCGATTGGTGTATATTACAATCTGCTAGAATGCTTCCTACTACGAGTGAGTTAGTCTTTTTTATAACACTTATAAGCACTTACACTCTCCGTTTTACATTCTTCATATACACTTATACACACTTACACTTACGCTTACACTCACACACTCGATATTTTGATGCCTCGGCATTAATGCCTCAGCAATGATGCCTCAGCATTAATACCGCAGCATTGATGCCTCAGCATTAATGCCTCAGCATTGATGCCTCAGCATTAATGCCTCAGCATTGATGCCTCAACTTTGAAGGTTCATCTTTGATGACGTCATCCTTGATGCCATCATCTTTGATACCATCTATATTGATGATTCATCTTTGATGAAATCACCTTTGATGGCTCATCTCTACCCACATCATAGAACAGAGTTAATATTGAAAGTAAATGGCTTCCCCGAAGTTCGCAAAAGCTGCCCGCCAGGGGCACCGATTAACCGCACCCTCCGCGCAAAGAGACAACCAACCCGCGCCGCAGATCCGCCGCGATCCCCGCCGCCGCCCCCGCCCGCCGCGTCCCCGCCCGCCGTGCGCCCGCAGGCCTGAATTTTTTCCGCGTGCCGCGCCCGCCGGTGAGCCGCAGGCACCGGGAATTTTTTTCCGTACCCGCCCGCTGCGTGCATCCCGCAGGCACAATTTTCCGCATCCCTTTGCGGTGAAAATATATACTATAAAGTCATTCATTTTTTTATTTCATACTTAAACATTTCAAAGATTTCTTTTCAAATATACTATGATTCATTCATTTTTATTTCATGCTTAAACGCATTTTTTATTAAAACGTTTTCGCGGACCTAAAACTGTAACTCATTACGGACCTATTATTTAACACATATATTTATTAACATTATTTTTTTACTTAATACTTTACTTAATACTTTGAATTTATAAATTTTTAAAATTGCATGTAAGAAGAAAAAAAAAATTCAGAGTGTCTGATATATAAACATTTTATTTTTTTTACTACAATTGTACGAAATTTTACTAAAAACATTAACATTACATACCTTAAAGCAGTAAAATCCAGTAAATCCAATAGAGGTGTTACCTTCTTTTTTACCTAGGGATTAATTATATGCTTTTGTTTTTTTACTTTCTTTACTGCTTTAACTCATGTTTTTACTGCTTTAACTCATGTTTTACTGCTTTAACTCATGTTTTACTGCTTTAACTCATATGTTTTACTGCTTTAACTCATATATTTATTAACATTACATACCTTAAAGCAGTAAAACAATTAAATCAATAGGGTGTGACCTAATAACATAAGGATGGTATGCTTTTACGTTTTTACTGCTTTACACTTTCTTCAACTTTTTTCTGCTTTTCTTTAACTTTCTGCTTTACTGCTTTAACTTTCTGCTTTACTGCTTTAGCTTTCTGCTTTACTGTTTTAACTCATATCTTTACTGCCTTTTAACTCATATATTTATTAACATTATGTTTTTTATTTTGTTTTAATACTTTTTATTTATTTTATTATTATTTTTATTTATTTTTATTATTATTTTATTATTTTTATTATTTTAATTTTTTATATTTTTTTTTATTTACTTCATTACTATTGTTATTATTATTTAAGAACACACACCACCACTGTCCATTCCATTCCATTCCTGATTCCACTGGATTCCATTCCATTCCATTCACTGTCCATATTCCATTCCTTCCATTCCATTCCTAATTCCTGGATTTCTTCACTCCTGGATTCACTTACCATCACACCTGGATTGCTTACACTCCTGGATTACTTACAACAAGATTTACTTACACACGCACTCCATACCTTCTCTTGGTATAATTTATTAAAACATTTTATGTTTTTAATTAAACACGTACATTTATATTAATCATGTTCAAAATGCTAACTAAAATTATTTCAAGTTTCTTAAAACTTCTATAATAAATCAATCTTTATCTCAAAAAATTTATTATTAACTGTTAATACTTTGTTTATAAATTTTATAAATATTTATCAAGTTTAAAATAACTTTTACTAAAATTTTATGAAATTTTTATTAAAACATATATTTTACTGAATTTAAAGCAATAAAATCAGTAAATCAGTAAATTATAGCACCCCTCTACACCAAACTATGCCACGTTTTGTTCTATTAGACTTACTGCTTTACATCATCTTTACCCATGTAATAAGTATAAAAAATAACAAAATAAGTTCTTCTCTGCTAACATATCATGTATTTTATTAAATCTTTCTAAGTTCTTATTTAAAAATAACAATTATTCTCTTACATTTATATTATTCACTCGATGTTAACTAAAAATATTTCAAAGTTTTTTAAATAATTCAGGTTTTCTTTATTATTATTATTATCTATGTACATTGACAATCCATCACGAGAAAACACAACAACCCGCACTCCTTACAGATACGAAACTGACCTGACCTCTCTCTGTAAAATGTGTTGAAATAACTACCTTAGGTCTAAATTTAGGATAATCCTTTTGTACCCCGGGGCTGATTTAGGCCTAATTCCCGGTCAAAATATATTTCAAACTGATGACCTTTTTTCTGTAAAATGTGGTGCAGTAACTACGTTAGGCCTAAATTTGGGGTATAAATTTAGGATAAACCTTGTATCCCAAGGCAGTTAAGCCTAATACTTGGAATCAAAGGCCAATTCCAGTATAGACAGAATCGAGAATCAATGTTATTATTATTTTATAAATATATTTCAAACTGAAACATGCTGGAACGGTAAGATCCTTTAAGCAGGTAAGAAGGAAATGTTTACCTTTCTTGTGAGTGGACGGAGTAATCCTTATCTCTATATGACCTCGTATGTGATTGGTCGAGAATTATTTTATTACTTCCTGGGATCTTGATTTCCCATTGGACAATGTCTTGTATTGAGGTATACATGTTAAGGTGATTCATGATATACGCACTGTAATACACTTAGTGAAAATAGAGCACTTTTATTACAAATCAGAGAACTTGTGCACCTCTTAACAGCAAAACGAGTATGATTTTAAAATGAGTTTTGGTCTAAAAGATCCAATATAATTTTCATCCAATCACAGTTAAGGTTCAGGATATGAAAAAACATGTTTTTCATACCTAAAAGCGATAAAATAATTCTCGACCAATCACATACGAGGTCATATAGAGATAAGGATTGCTCCGTCCACACAAGAAAGGTAAGCATTTCCTTCTTACCTTAGCAGGATCTTGCCGTTCCCGGCGCTCATTCAATTTGGCATATTTATAAAACAATAACGATGATTCTCATTCTGTCTATGAGCCCTGCTGACTAGTATTAGGCTTAAATCAACACAAGTCTAAGGTTATCTAAATTACTAGAAATTGGAAACTAACTGTAGACCACCTAAGTTTAATATATTTTGACAAACCTAAATCATACAAAAGACGGTGGAGCCTAAGGCTCGTTGATTTCAGCATTTTGAGAAGACCAGTAAATTTGCATGTTTTCTTCGTGATGGTGTCAATATATGAATAATAATAATAATGAAAATCCGAATTATTTAAAATATTTACAGTATCGGCAAACTATCTAAGTGAATAATTGTTATTTTCAAGCAAGAGCAAACTGGCAAACTGCATGATATGGCGAAGGCTTTTATTTTGTTGACACCATACTTGTGCAATGGTAAAAAATGACCAAGCTGGTAATCAACAAACGTATTTATGAACTAACCTTGATTTACTGATTGCTTTAGTACGTAAATATGTTTTTAATAATTTCATAAAACACAGTAAAGAAGACCATTTTAAAACTTGATGGTCTAAGAATATGAAATTCGATAACAGTTAATAATAAATTCTTTACGTTGGGGCTAATGATTGATTTGACCCTTAGAAGTTTTTAAGCGAGAAACTAATTTGGTCCATATTTAATGTTAATAAAATGTGCGTATTTAGTAAAACATAAAATGTTTTAATAGGAAACAACGTTATATGTGTGTATATATATTAATATGTGTGCAAAATAAATACTATTTCAGTATGCAGCTGTGTGTAAATATTCAATGCAATGACAATGATGCTAGTAAATACTGTGTTGATGCTAATGTCTGCGTGTATTAACCTGGTCTTCAAAAAATATGAAGCAATGCTTGGTGTCATATTATTGCATAATGAATATTACTAAAGTAAATTAATGTAATGCTATTGATAAATATTATTCATTCTAATAATAATAGAGCACAACTAAGCTCTGCGTGTGTATAATCTGGCCTGATGATGATTAACAGTGTAGCTGTAAAGTGTCTATGGTAAAATGAATAAATGTATAATGATAAGAAATATTGATATTATGTAATGTGTGTATGTGTATTATTATATTCTAAATAACGGCGGGCATGAAATGTCTTTACTACGTAAAAGCAAAACCAAAATAATAAAAATAATAAATAAATAAAATAATAATAAAATAAATAAAAGTATTAAAACAAAATAAAACAAAGTAAAAAACATAATGTTAATAAATATATATTTCATGTTAAAATAGGAAGTTAAAACAGTAAAAACAAAGCATTAGCTTCAAGACCAAGCAATAAACAAGCACGAAAAGGAGGATGGCAATAAAAACATTATAAAGCATACTGTCCACCGTATTGGAATTTACCTAATGTTACTGTTTTACTGCTTTTAAAGGTGTGTAATGTTCCAGCAAATATGAGGTTAAGCAGTAAAACATGATTAACAATGCTTATGATTGCTGGTAAAACATGAGAGTTAAGCAGTAAAACTGTGAGTTAAGCATTAAGCGGTGAAAACCTTGTCGACAGGTAACACCTCTATTGATTTTGTTACTGCTTTAAACGCTCTTAATCGGCAATGTTTAGTAAATTTCGTACAGTATAATAAAATGTTTGTAAAGACGCACTCTGAATTTTCTTCTTACCTTGCAATTTTTAAAATTTATAGAGTAAAATATTAATGTGACCAATGCTAATGTTAATAATGCTGTGTGAATTATGGGTCTGTAATGAAGTTGCAGTTTTAAAATATTTTAATAAAAATGTTTGAAATTATGAAAATAAGAAATGAATGAATCATAATTATATATAAATTACCAATTCGCGCGGGGATGCGAAAATTGCGCCTGCGGGCACGCGGCTTGAGCGGGTACGCGAAAAAAATTGCGCCTGCGGGCACGCGGCGGCAGGCGAGGACGCGGCGGGCGGGGGCGCGGCGGGCGGGGACGCGGCGGATCGCACCTGCGGGAGCACAATATTGGCAAACCCTCGAAAAAAGTTAGTGAAGATATTGCCCTTAACCGGGTGTTTTCATCTGATTTCAAAAGATGAATCATCAATACCCAATGTCAAATGTGGTACTTAAAGATTGTAGAATAGATGAACGCTTCAAAGTTGAGAACATCAATGCTGGTTTATTAATACTGAGCGTAATGCTGTGTCTTCGAACTGCGGCATATCTGAACGCTCATTGGTGTCTTTGAGCACGCTCGGTCGGCAAATCGTCTTTAATCAGTAATGGTATCAATGAGTCGAATGTTGTGCTATGGTTTAATGTGAAGTGTCATGGAGATGAACCATAATGTTATCAAAATAACAACTCATGGTAAGCATTCTGTATACACCAATCATTCCTCATACTGAGGGTGAACATATTAGCGAGGCTATTCTGAGCTCGGTAGAAACTTGTCGAACGGCTTCATGGCGCCACTGGCTGTTTTCGCTGGCATGACGCTCATTGACGCTCGCAACTCATTAACAAATTTGAACTCGTTAGCGCTTTTACTGGGAAAGGGAAGTGGCACTTTGATTTGTGCTCATGGAACGCTAATTATTCCGAACTTGAAAACCTTTACGATGATTAATTCAACTCAATCAGCGTGGTCGAAACCGACCCACGGTAATCTTCAATCAGCTTTGTTTTAAAGAAATTTAATTTAAGGCTATCAAAAGGGCTAATCTAAGACAAAAAAGCTTACACAAATGAGTCAAATCGACAATGGTGCCAGATGATCACCATTGATGCCTAACAACGAAAAATGTAAGTGTCTTTGAGGAAAATGTTATAATTGAACCAGAAATTGACGATGAATGACACATAAAAATTGTATTATTATTATTCAATATTAATGTATTGTGTGGGTGTTCCCAGGTTGGGACAGATCCTTTTTGTGCGTTGGTGGCAACCATGAGCAGGTGAACGGCGTGGAAAAACAACGGGATAATGTAAACTGGTAAGGCTGGCACTGAGCTACTTAAATGAAAGCCAAAATACCGTGAACAGAAATGACCCATCAGTCCAGCATGAGGGGTATCCCGTACAACGGTGCTGACACTTCGTTAACCCTTCGAGGGTTATAGAAACAGGGTACCGAAATAGGTTATAGAAAAGTAAGGGTTACAAAATGGGAGTTCTCAAGAAACCAGGAGTTCTCAGAAACCAGGAGTTCTGGGGAGTTCAAATCAGGGTTCTCAAAAAAACTAGGGTTCTCAAAAAAATTAGGGTTCTCAAAAAGTTCAAAAATACCGTGGGCCAAAATGACCCATGGAGATCAAGGGGTGGCCGAAAGGTCAAAGGCAGGCCAGAGTAAAAATTTGAATCAAGATGCAATAAAAAAAAGATCCCAAAACTGATCGATCAGCGTCAGTTTTCTTTCAAATGATTTTCAGCTATTGGTAAAATGTTTCTTTTACGTGTCCTACTCTCATATGAAGATAAATGATAGCGGATGCGGATATTAATTTTATGGATCACAAACCGGATATATATGTTGTATGTATATGTATATGCTCAGCTTTTATGTCAGGATTACTCAATATGAGATTTTTTAAAATGGGAAATTTAATAAGACGAAAACATTGACTAATAGAACTTAATAAAATAGTTTCTTCTAAAATTATTGAACTTTAAAAAAATCGGTGTTCTTTGCTTATGTATGTATATGTATGTATGTATGTAATGTATGT
>JABUQX010079075.1:47500-52500 GCA_015478945.1 Trachelipus rathkii | reverse complement strand
TCTATTGGACTAGTCACATTTTTACTAAAATTGTCATGTTTTTACATACCCTAAAATACAGTAAATCAGTAAATCAACCACCCAACTACCCTCTTTCCAACCATGATCTATTGATCTATTGATCTATTGATCTATTTGATTCAAAGTCAAATTTTTTTACTAAAATTGTCATGCTTTTACTACCCTAAAGCAGTAAAATCAGTATAAAATCAAACCACCATCCAGCCACCCTCTTGTCCATCTATTAATCTATGGATCTATTGATCTATTTGATTCAAGTCACATTTCGAGTAATCATTTCCTGAATTAAACATACATTAAAAACAAATTTCTTATATTATTATAAATATTGCTAACGTACAAAGGTTTTTCACATTAATAAAGCTTCACTTAGCATCATCCTGAACTTATGATATAAACACAACGACAAACGACAGCGCCTTAAAACACTGGAATATAAACTGTAACGCGTTAACAAAGTTCCAACACTTAACAACAGTAAAGTAGTAAGTCAGTAAAGTTAAACTAACAAAAGCATAACAAAAGGACTACCGTCCGCTAAACTATTCACCGCTTTTCAACATATCACCTGATATTTTATATTAACACAGTAATATTTAACTAAAAATTTATCACAACATTGGTTAATTACTCATGCTGACAACGAATTACGTCTAACGTAATAAAGTTACCTACATCATAAAACTAACATAGCGTAACATGAACTAAGAAAACAATGTACAAAGACAAACCTATTCACAACTTACACACGAATAAAACTGTTAACATTAACAAAAAATTCTAACACTTAACACCTATAAAGTAACTAACATTGCATGCCAAAGCCGTTTCAGCGCGTAACCTATTACTTTACTTTTTCAAGCGAGTATCTCTAACATATTAAACCACGTTAATCTTACACTTGACACAGTAACATTAGCAAAAAACGTGTTCCACCCTAACTTTGTCCGAATTATCATACTGATCAACGAAAATATACTCTAACGTAATAAAGTTTCCAAATCAATAAAGCTACATAGCGTAACATGAACTAAGAAAATATTGTACAACGACAAAACCTAACACAAACTTACACACGAATAAACTGTTAACATCAACAAAGTTCACAATTAACACCAGTAAAGTAACTAACATTGCATGGAAAACGTAACCTATTTATTATTACTTTTTCAAGCATATCTCTAACAGATTTACGTTAATCTTACAAAGACACAGTAACATTCAGCAAAAAATGTATCATAACCTTGTCGGATTATCACAGACCAACGACTATATGCTAACATAACAAAGTTTTTAACATTATCATAGTTATATTTAACAAAAAAATTATCATAGCCTTACCTAAATATCATAATTCCCAGCAAATAGATGGCAAACATAACAAAGTTTATCCAAACATAACAAAAAAATAACAAAGTTCTTATCCCAAACATAACCATAAAAATAAGTTCTTTGAATTAAATATCATAGTAAAGTGTAATATTTACTGATTTAAAAGCAGTAAATCAGTAAATCAGTATTCAACCACCCGTCCCCCCCAACAGCCCCTCCCTAACCCATCCCGTCCATGGACCTTTTGATCTTTCGATCTAATGATTCAGGTCACATATCGAGTACCATTTCGGATAAACATTTAGTTACCAAAAAATAAAGTTCTTTATATACTAACCAACGAATATATGCTAACGTTACATTGTTTCACATAATAAAGCTAACATAGCATTACCAGAACTAAGAATATAATGTACAATGACAAAACCTAACACACCTTACGCACGAATAAACTACTAACATTAACAAAAGTTCCATGCCTTAAACAACACTAAATACCTAGCACGCGTACAAACGTAACCTAATCTACACTTAAAATAGAACGTAATAATAAATACTTTAACATATCAATGTTAATTTTACATTAACACTATTGATTTACGTCGCATTTCGAGTATCATTTCGGATAAACATAGCACAAAAATGAGTTCTTTATATACTAACCAGCGAATATATGCTAACGATTAACAATGTTTTTACATTAATAAGCTAACATAACATAATCCTGAACTAAGAATATAATGTACAACGACAAACCTAACACAACTTACGCACTAATAAACAGTTAACATTAACAAATTTCCACACTTAACACCAGTACAGTAAAGTAACTACCGTTGCATACAAAAACGTAACCTATTCATACTTTTTCCAAGCATATCTCTAACATATTAAAGTTAATTTTACATTGACACAGTAATATTTAACAAAAATTTATCATAACCTTGTCTAATTATCATACAGACCAACGAATAACTGTAAACATAACAAAGTTTTATCCAAACATAACATAAAAATAAGTTCTTTGAATAAAATATCATAGTAAATTGTATTAGTTTACTGATTTTAAAGCAGTAAATCCCTCCCTACCCATCCCGTCCATAACCTTTTGATCTATTGATTCATGTCGATTCAAGTCATATTTTCGAGTATCATTTCGGATAAACATAACACAAAAATAAGTTCTTTATATACTAACCATCGAATATATGCTAACGTAACAAAGTTTTTACATTAATAAAGCTAACATAACATAACCTGAACTAAGAATATAATGTTACAACGACAAACCTAACACGCCATACGTGCGAATAAACTATTAACATTAACAAATTCCGAACTTAACAACAGTAAAGTACCTAACACTTCGTACAAAACGTAACCTTTCCCAACTTTTTCAAGCATATCTCTAGCATATCAATGTTAAATTTACATTAACATCGCAACATTTAACAAAAATTAGCATAACCTGTCTAATCATCATACCGACAACGAATAAAGCTAACGTACCAAATATTTTACATTCAATTTGTAATATTTAAGAAAAAAATTCATTATAACCTCGTCTAAATAATATAATCCCCAACGAATAATGCAAACATAACAAAGTTTTAGCCAAACATAACATAAAAAATAACAAAAATTTTATCCTGACATAACATAAAAATAAGTTCCTTTTGAATAAAACCTACGCAAGTTAAAGCGTATAGTTTAATGATTTTAAAGCAGTAAATCAGTAAATCAGTAAAATCAAACCTCCCACCCTGCCAGCCCCACTCTCCTCACCCTCCCTTCTATGATTCTATTGACCTATTGATCTATCGATTCAAGCCATATTTCGAGTATCATTTTTTGAATAAAATAACAAAAAAAAATAATAATAATATATACAGACCAACGAATATATGCTACCATAAACGAAAGTTTTCACATCAAATAAAGCTAACGATTCATAGCTATGACTAAGATATAATGTACAACGACAATCTAACATACCTTAACGCACGAAATAAACCGTCAACATTAACAAAGTTCCATAACAAATCCGGACCAAATATTATTTAATTGCACATACACGATTATTATTTTTATTATTATTATTATTATTATTATTATTAATATTATTATTATTATTATTATTATTATTATTATTATTATTATTATTATTATTATTATTATTATTATTATTATTATTATTATTATTTTATATTATTATTATTATTATTATTTTTGTGTTATGTTTATCGAAATGATACTCGAAATTATGACATGAATCAATAGATCAAAAGTCTGGTGGAGGTGTGGAGTAGGGTGGATGGTTTGATTTACTGATTTACTGATTTACTGCTTTAAATCAGTAAACTATTACAATTTACTATGATATTTTTTTCAAAGAACTTATTTTTATGTTATGTTTGGATAAAACTTTGTTATTTTTATGTTATGTTTGGATAAAACTTTGTTATGTCTGCATCTATTTGCTGGGGATTATGATATTTAGGTAAGGCTATGATAAATTTTTGTTAAATATTACTATGATAATGTAAAAAACTTTGTTACGTTAGCATATAGTCGTTGGTCTGTATGATAATCGGACAAGGTTATGATACATTTTTTGCTAAATGTTACTGTGTCTTTGTAAGATTAACGTTAATATGTTAGAGATATGCTTGAAAAAGTATGAATAGGTTACGTTTTGCATGCAATGTTAGTTACTTTACTGGTGTTAAGTGTGGAACTTTGTTAATGTTAACAGTTTATTCGTGTGTAAGTTGTGTTAGGTTTGTCGTTGTACATTATTTTCTTAGTTCATGTTACGCTATGTTAGCTTTATTGATGTGGAAACTTTATTACGTTAGAGTATATTCGTTGATCAGTATGATAATCGGACAAGGTTATGATACATTTTTTGCTAAATGTTACTGTGTCAGTGTAAGATTAACGTTAATATGTTAGAGATATGCTTGAAAAAGTAAGAATAGGTTACGCTTTGCATGCAATGTTAGTTACTTTACTGGTGTTAAGTGTGTAACTTTGTTAATGTTAAAGTTTATTCGCTGGTGTAAGGTGTGTTAGGTTTTGTCTTTGTTACATTATTTTCTTAGTTCATGTACGCTATGTTGTTTTATGGATGTGCGGAACTTTTTACGTAGAGTGTATTCGTGATCAGCAATGATAATTAACCAATGTTGTGATAAATTTTAGTTAAATATTACTGTGTTAATATAAAATATCAGTGATATGTTAGAAAAAGCGTGAATAGGTTACGTCTTTTTACCTATGTTAGTTACTTTACTGTTGTTAAGTGTGGAACTTGTTACGTTAAAACAGTTTATTCATTTTAAGGTCGTGTCAGGTTGTCGTT
Organism: Trachelipus rathkii; assembly: GCA_015478945.1. Lineage (NCBI taxonomy): Eukaryota > Metazoa > Arthropoda > Malacostraca > Isopoda > Trachelipodidae > Trachelipus > Trachelipus rathkii. Next base: position 47,783 of record JABUQX010079075.1, on the reverse strand, counting down.
GCTATATTATATTCATAGTTCAGATGATGCTAAGTAAGCTTTATTAATGTGAAAACTTTGTTACGTTAGGATATATTCATTGATCAGAGAACTTATTTTTTGTTATGTTTATCAAAATGATACTCGAAATGTGACTGAATCAATAAGATCAATAAGATCCATAGAATCAAGAATGGACAGCGGGAGGTGGCTGTATGGTGGGTTATGATTTACTGATTTACTGCCTTTAGACGGTATGTAAAACATGACAATTTTAGTAAAAAATTTGACTTGAATCAATAGA
>JABUQX010079075.1:0-37500 GCA_015478945.1 Trachelipus rathkii | reverse complement strand
ATATAATAAATATAAAATAATAATAATCGATAATAATAAAATAATAATAATAATAAATAATACTAATAATAATAATATAATAAATATAATATATACTGATATATAATAGTAAATAATAATAATAATAATAATATTAAATAATAATATAATAATAATTAATAAAAATAATAAAATAATAATAATAATAATAATAATAATATAATTAAAAAATAATATAAAATAATAATACATGCATATAATATAATGATATAATAATAATAATATTAATAATATAATTATAATTATAATAATAATAAAATAATATAATATATAAAATTATAATATAATAAATAATAATAAATAATAAATATAATATAAATAATAATCATAATATAATAATAAATAATAATACATAATAAAATATAATAAATCATACATAATAATTAATTACATAATAATAAATACATTAATATAATATAATTAAAATAAAATAAATAGAATAAAATAATAATAATAATATTAATAATTAAGTAAATAATAATAAAACTAGTAATATAATAAAATAATAATAATAATCTAATCATTAATAATATAATAATAATAATAATAAAATAATATATATAATAACTATATATATAAATAATATTAATCATAACAATATAATAATTATTAATAATATAATAATACATTAATACTATAAAATAATTAATAATAATAATAAATAATATAATAAAATAATATAATATATAATAATAATAAAATAATAATATAAATATAATAATATAAAATAATAATAAAACTTAAAGGGATAATATGAACAAATAAAATAACGAATTGAAATAATTCAATATTCAGATAATCAAGATAAATACATTATTAAAAATCTATAATTTTTAATATAATAATTGTATTAAATTTGATAATTTATAAATAATAATAAAGGGAAATTATTACTACTACTACTACTACTACTACTACTACATACTACTTACTACACTACTACTACACTACTACTACACTACTACTACTATACTACTACTAATACTACTATTACTGACTATTACTAACTACTAAAGAATAATTATTGTATACTTACACATACTACTTACTACTACTACTACTACTTACTACTACTACTACTACTACTACTACTACTACTACTAATAATAATAATAATAATATAATAATAATATATATAAAATAATAATAATAATAAATAATATAATTATAATACATAATTATAATAATGATAATAATATAAATAATAATAATAATATAATATAATATTAATAATAATAATAACCAATAATAATAATGATAATTAATAATTATATAATAATAATAATATACTAATAATAATAATCAATAATAATAATATAATTACTAATATAATAATAATAATATAATTAAATAATAATATAATAAACATAATAATAATATTTAATTTATTAAGAAGGCAATTCAAAATTTGTAATACCACTGCTATAATATAAAATTTAATAATAATAATAAATATAATAATAAATAATAATAATAATAATAATATAATATAATAATTAATATAATAATAATTAATAAGTATAATATTTATAATTAATATATATCAATATTACTTACTTTTATTATTATTATTATTATAATTAATTATTATTATATTATATAATTATTATATTATTATATTTTATTATATTATATATATTTATTATTATTATTATTAATTATATATTATTATTTTATTATTATTTATTTTATTATTATTGAATTATTATAATTTATTTATTAAAAAAAGTATATTTTCTCGCTATGAGTTTCAGGCTATATCTTATTAAATATATTATTCATTCATATATATTATATTATTATACTCTCCAATGAATTTGACTAAAATATACTTTTAATCTTATTTTGTATCTTTATTTTTATGTTTTTAATGAAGTGCCATAAAAGGGAATATATTCTTATTATAAATATTTAATTTCCACTGGGACATTATCCAATTACACCTCATAGTGTAACCCGTTTAAAATCGTAAATATGAATACAGATTTTTTTCCATACGTTTTCTTATTACTTTACACCGCATATTTTCATTATTTATTCTCATTAATTAAAAAAAAATTCCTCTTACTGCTTTTAATAATTCTGCCTATAAGATTTTAATACCTCCTGTTCAGAGCATATGCTCTTTTGTTAATCCAACCTTAAAATTAAGGAATATTCAATGTCAACTTTAGTAATAGCTATCCTCATTATTATGTAATTCTCATTCTTATCCTTATCCTACTTATGCTGATTTTATATTTTCTCAGTTTATTACGATCTCTATTATTGCATTGAGAATATAATATTACTATTGTGTCTTTATAACGACCAAGCACAAGAGTCACATCCCTCTAGTTCGTGCTATCGTTCAATTTACTCACTTAATTCTATATCCTCTTCTAAGTTTCTAAAAAAGTCAATTCTAGTATTGTGGTCATACCCATAAAAGCAGATCATACACTCGGAAGGCGCATGTTCAGACAGTTTATATTCTAGGACGGCCCTATATCCATGGTCTCCAAGTTTACCCGATTAACCAGTTATTTTACAGGCTTTGTACACTATTATTTTATTATATTAATATTATTATTTCATAATTATATATTATTTAGTATATTACAATTAAGTTTCACTAATATCTTATTATTACATATGTGATATTATATTTTTTACTTTCACGAAACGATCTTATTTATTGCTACTGAATTTTAAATATCACTTGATTTAATCATACAATACTTTTTTGCTTTAGATATGTCATACACCGAGAATATTTCTCAATTTCTACATTTCCTTTATCCTCACAGTGTGCTAAAGAGTAGCCACAATGTCGCTAAAGAGATTATTTAAGTATTGTATCCTCTTAACATGACACACTTAGTTATATATGCGGGTTATTTTCTTATTGCCATAGAAGTCTGACATTCTATAATAATTCCTTTAACAAACAAAGCAATTATCTAATCCATAAAATAGATTATCGCACGTCCAGGCCTTCACTAATGTATCTACAATACACATTGTGTAGGGCCTGTATATAGACACTGTAAGAGTGCCAAGACCAATACGGCAGGAAGATGCCCTAGAGTCGCGGCCTTTCACAGATATTACGATTAGATAAATTTAAATAGAGTATCAGTATCTGTGGGACCTGACAATAAGGTGCGATAGTCAACAATTAATGAGTTCGTAGCTCGGCATCAACCAACACTTATGTACTATAATAATAATCAGCACTCTGTTCTAGTTTACTATAACTCGTTTTGGGCCGATTCTTTTTTTAGCTCTTAGTTTCGGTGAATCATTACTCGTGACATTCTCGACCTATAGACGGTCCTGCTTGGTATTGTACACAAATATAGCCTCGTTTCGCTCAAAACGCTAACGTTCGCTCCTCCAAATCAGGGAGAGAACTTAATCAAGTCTAATTGATAAAGGACTTCTCGTGTTAATACTCGGGTAGGAACGCAGCCAACCACCTCAACCTGATAGCATCTTATATTAATCCTATTATACCTAAGATGGGCTAATATATGTTAGATAGCTGTCCACTAACGCAACACACACTACCACCACCACCATCTAAAGCATCGATTATAGTGAGTACTATATAGGTATATACTATTCATTATGTAGAAGTTATAATTATAAATATAATTTTGCAACACAGACACTTATTTGCTCTAAAACTCGTGCATACCAACTCATCATACTATCAGGCGAAGTGTTGTCACTTGAGTAGATCTCATATGTCATTTAGTAATAATGTTTACTTTATTTACCATTCCCCAACACAACTCCACGACCTGACTATAAGTAACGGATTACCCTGACCTTGCAGGATATGTATGTAAGACTTCAACTACTCATTGCCTAGAAAGTCGTCTGAATGAGTTATAGCTGTTTTGTCCGTCGCCCTAAATAAGCCGACTGAGAATAAGAGAGGGGCCGCTTAAATCTTTCTGTTATAATATGAGGAAATATAAACATATTTTCAGGCCCTCATTAACCGACTGCGTATTTCCACATAATTAAGACAAAATTGATAGGAGTGTGCCCATGATTTTGTACCGCCCAATGCCGAGATAACCGACTCGGAAGTTCTACCATCTTGGATTTAAGTGACAGAAATTAGCGAATGGATAAACCACCCAACATCTTTGGGCAGTACACATAAACGTTAACTGACTATAGCGCATACACTCTTTCCGGTTTTCCGTAGAAATTATTGCGATATAGAAATTGAAAGATCTGCATTACCCAGCCACGGGTCTCAGCCTTCTAGTCCAGGAAATTTTTTGAGTCTAACCTCGCAATTCCCAACAATCATGAGTCCCCAATCCCTTCCGACGGAACACTCTGTTCCATATCTACATTGTATATTATTTACATTCATGCGCACATAAATCACAGTGATCCCAGAAGAGTTTAGATAGCGAATAGGCTCTACTTTTGCATCCTATCTGTCTATGCAATTAGCTGCTGAGAAATCTTAATCGGTCATATTCCTTACCCTCCCTCTCTAGTCGGTGGGAGTTTCTGTTTGGCTGAAATATGTCGTCTCGCTTTATCTTGTAAAAAAACGGATATATATTCTCCCTCCCTGAATATTGTTATATATTTATTTAAAGCTAGAATATTATGTTTAATTGAATATATATTTTCTATTATTACAATAATAATTTTCAAAGTTTTCATAATAAAAATAAAACTAATGCTACATTTAGTAAGTACTGAAAAGAGGACAGTTCTTCTAGACTAAACCCTACAAAGGGGCCTAATATATATATGAATGAGCTAAATTATAGTAATCTTACAAGTCACGCTTAGTATGTATCATGACAGACGCACATACTAATCATCATCATCTCTAAGTCAATTAAGGACGGGCCTGGACACCTGCACATTAGATCGATTTCTGTAATAGCTATGATTCTTTTATTTTAAAGCTACAGCATTCTCTGCCTTCTTCCTCTTTTACCGCTTGTACGTTTTATTCCCTGTCCATACTGTTAATAAAATTCAACCCATGAAACTATATATATATTATATATAATAATATTAATATAAATATATAGTATATATATATATACTAGATATTATATATATATATAAATCTAATATTTTTTGGCAATTTTATACCTATATCTTATAATACTCTTAAATAACATATATTATATATTAATATATATATATTATTAATAAGGTTATGGGGCGAAATACTAATTTATGCATAACCCTCTCTTACTGTGTTTTTCCGGTCTACTTTAAAATTTTTCAGCAAATTTTATTGGATAGTTATATATATAATATTTTTACAAAAATTTATAACAATTTGATTTGCCTCAATGAGGTCGGTGAAAATCTTCACTTACTACTAACTATTTAACTATACTTAATCCTACTACTAATATAATAATTAATAATAATAATATAATAATATAATACAATATATAATAATTAATAATAATATAAATAATTATCTAAATAAATAATAATAATAATATTAACTATAATAATTTATAATGGAAGAATGAAATAAAATCTGCTGAACGAAAAATTTTTGTTTTTATATATATTATATTTAATTTATTATATGATATATATTATTATATAGTAATTATTAATATATTTAAATTTAATTATTATATACTATATTTAATATTATTTTTATATTAATTTATATTAATAATATTATTTATATATATATATATATATCATTATTATTATTATATTATACTTTTTATTTAATTTAATATTATATATTATTTACTTTATATTTTATTAATTATTATATATTAATTTATACTATATTTTATATTTTCATATATTAAGAAATAAAAAAAATAATCTATTATATTATTATATATTCTGAATTAAATTCTATAATTAATATCTCAATTCAAATATGGGCTCACATATATTCATACACTCGCTCGAGAATATCGTTGTCAGACACTTGCATCTTATTTGTCTAAGTACCTCTCAATTAAATTATTACGAGACTATGACAAAGAACGATAATAATAATAAATAGCAAGGATTAAAATGAAAGTAAGCTTATTTTGACCTCAATTACAAAAAACAAATTACCCTCTAAGCTTAAAACAAAATTAAATAAATCCACATCAAACTAAATGTAATAGAGGGCAAATAAAGAATAAATTAATTATATCGGTATATCGTCTTGCCAATTAATATCAGGTGTTTATCATTACTATCAAATGACTTATTCTTTCATAATAAAACACTAAAATATAGTCTCCATAAGCAATATAATATCCTCTAATTATAACTATGTCATTCACTTAAAGATTAAACTTTGTTCCAAAACATATTAAAAAAAACCATTATATCTTAATGTATTGTTTACCATCTACCTCTATATGCTTTCGTATGGGTTGTGCATAAGTGGAATAACCTGTCATAACAACCTTCTAATACGTTAGCAAAAAAAAATTCGTAGTAATATCATAGCTCTACTACCCCTAGGTTGAACAAACAACTCACCTAAACAATTCAAAAATATTTAGTATTCTTTTGCTAAAGTATTCATTCAGATTATATTATAACACCCACTACTTACAGACCCTTAGTTATCATTCGATCGATTTAAGTAACAGGACATAATATGAGTTTCCTACTTCGTATCCTCATTTAGGCTAAGTGATGCACATAGCAACGTTAGTAGACAGCATAGTAGGCATATTGAATTCTCGCTCCGACTTTAGTACATTTACTCTTTAGGTCAAAGCAACACACCGTTAACCAGGATACTCTCCGGCTAGTTCCATTCTCAAGTTGCATGTAGAATTGTGGGAATTAATTCTCTCCGCGCAAAATTTCTATAGAGTACGCTATGAGTTCGACTCGAGCTTTTCGATTACCTTCTTCGAATGGTACAAGTCCTCTGTCTTACAAAGTTGCTTCGTCCTTAATGAAACTCCTTAAGATATTGAGCGAGCCGCAATATCAATCGTGCGGCGTATCTCCTCGCCTTCCAGTCAAGTCTCAGATCTTCCTCACGGAAGCTAGGTCGATAAGCGCTCTTACTTAGTTGACCATAAGATTTCACTCTGATTTAGATCACACAGTTTTTATACCACCTCTCAATGGTTTCTCTTAAAATTTACCCCAAGCAATGCTGCTCGCGGTTTGAGCTATTGTGGTTAATACCCAACTATGAACTAGTTTATTATATATTATAGTTATTCTTGTTCATTGTGGTCAGCAGTTAATTATTGATACTACTCTACTTTGAATCTTATTTGTGCGCATTTTAATATTCTGTTATCATTTTCAATAGCATCCTCTTATATGCTTGGAACATTCTTTGAATTCAGCTACGTTCTGCGTCTGTTGAGTCATGATTTAAATTCATCATCTTCTACTTACGTTTGAGAACCAAATCCTATTGATTATGCATTTTGATTAATATATTAATTTGTTATATATTATATTGATACTATCATAAGATCTTTAGATGCAATTGATTTATTAACATAATATAAGAATTCCTTTAATATAATTAGAAAAACAATTACTAATTTCAGAATGATTATTAATAATCGAAATCATTATTTTATTATTTTGATTTTTATTATGTTATCATTAAAATTATTCAGAATATAATCTCTGAAAATTTATTATTAATATATTTTTTAATTAATTATAAATGTTTTTATTAATTTTAGTAATTTGCAAATTTAATTCAGATAATTAAATCATTATTAATTATATATTTATTATTTTAATATTTTATTATATCTTTTGTTAGTTAAATTAGTCTCATTACACTTTATAATCATATGTTTATCACATATTAATTACTATTATCAAGTTATAATGAGAGGATATCATATCATTATTTTAAGTATGATATATTATACTATTATCATTACATGCTTATTTTTTTATTTTATTATTATTATCTTACAATTAATATTCTTACTATTATCGTTATTAGTTATTTTATTTACTTATAGCTTATGTTGCGTTATGTTATATATTTAATTTATTATTAATATTTCTTATCTTAATTGTATTATTATTACCTCTAATTATGCTTTGTATATTAAAATATTTTAAATACCATATTGCGGACAGGAAATTTTAATGAAGTTAAATATAATATTCTATTATATATTACTTCAACTACTGCTTACATGATTTTAACTAGTTCTTTTGTCAATTTAATTAATTTATATGTATTATTGGCAATTACTTTTCTATTTTATTCATTTTATTATTCTATTATTATAATCATTCTATTATTGATGCTTTTACATTTATGATTTTTATGAAATCTGTTACCCTTATATATATAATTATATATTATTTATTAAAAGTTGAATTATGCTAAGAACTAAATAATTTATTACTATTGTTTACTTATATTAGCAAAGTATTACAACATAAAAATTTATTTATTATTAATTATTATTAATTATATTTTATTAATTATATAAATATATTATTCTTATATTTAATATTTATTATTAAAATTATTATTATTTTAGTAATTTAATTTATATATTAAGATATTATACCTAATAAATATACATATTCATTGTTTTATTTTATTTTATATTAAATTCTTCCCTATTTAATATTTTATATTATATATAAATGTTAAACAAACATGCTATTTTAAAATCATTTATTTAACTCTTAGTTAATATAATAATTTTAATTAATTAATTTCTATTTAATCTTATTTATTAGTCAGTTATAGGCAATCATTAATATATTGACTTTTCTCACGCATGGAAAAAAAAATATATTGAAGCGTCTTTAAAATTATATTATTTACTAAATAAATATTAGGTTTACGACATCGGCAATAGCCTCTTATTATTATTCCAACTATATAGTATTATTATTATATGTTAAACTAATTTATACTTTTATTATTTATATATATTATTAATTTATAGATATTTAATTAGTAGTTAGACCAAATAATTGTGTAACCCTTATATTTCTTAACTCAAATTTACACTAGAACTCAACTGCCCACTCTCTTTTCACCCTGACCTGCCTCTTTTGTCCCTATGACTCATTTGGGCTCCATAAAAGGCTATCCCTTGACTGACCTTTTTGTCCTTATACTCAGCCTTGTGAGTAACTCACAGTCGTCATCAATTACTAAATGATGGCTGACCATTATTTTTCGAAACCTAATTTTTTGAGCACTCTCTCTACATTTTTTTGTGACCCAATTTATTTTTGGCGACTCCTATATTGTTTAGGCCATCCTTTAATTTTTGCTCTAACCTTATCGTGCTCCTTTCGCGAAGAAAGAGGAAGCGGACCAAAACTGGTTGTGAAACGATGGCGTTAGCACCTTGTACGTACGGCCCCCCTATTTTTTTCCCCATGGGTCAACGTTGCCCACATAATTTTGATTCTTCCTTTAGGGCTTAAGCCCTATTGTTGATGGCTTAACCTTGGTGTGTGATCTACTCAGATTTACTCCGCCGCCACCCAACACAGTGTGGCGCGCGAAAATAAGACCTTCTAAATTGCCGCTCCGCTGAGTGTCTCGCTCCCGCTCGCATCTCCGCCTGCCTCTCCTCTCTGCTATCGTTTCCCGCATTCCAGACTTGATCCGATAGTTGCGCGCTCATGCAGCGTCGGCTTCTAATAACATACATCTCCTCTATCATCCCTCACCATCCCTCGTCCGATACACTCCAGCTTGCTGCAACTACACACACACACACACATACACACACACACACACACACACAACACACACCAACACCACACACCTGACTCACGTTGCTATACATATCGTCGGTCGATGCGATGGCGAATATCCACCACGCTCATGGCCACCTCTTCACAATACTAGGTCTCGTTACTCTCCCATGCTTGTCCCTGTCTTTCACAGTCTATTCACTCTCCGATATCTCTCCTCCGTTACATCTATAATCTGCAAACTAGATACTCACAGCCTTGGACATCCACCTCCCTCCTCCCAACGGAAACCCCTGACGCTGAACTATGACCGTACATTCTCCGCCCCCAGATACGAATGGTTTCTAGTGTAATAGGTATAAGTATAAAAATTCCACAATGTTACTTATAAATACAAAATGAATATCTAGAGCACATTCCTATAAGATGTGTTTAAGAAGATATTAATAGCATCAGTATAATGATTAGATATAATAATATTAATGGTATACATTAAAACGGTATTTTTGTCCACATTACATCATATAAATCATAATAATTAGATTATAATGAATAATATTATATATTATACAATATATATAATCTTATGATATATATTACAAAGATATAATTACATAGTAAAAGACATAAAATGACCATTTTAAATTAAAAAATATATACAATATTTCATAAATATAATCACTAGCCATGCCAAAGAAGATTAAATAAGTAACATAATACACTAATGCTAAAACGTGTTTAACCATGGTGTTAAATATACTTAAACAGATCTGCTTATGATCGCCCGACCGGGGTTAGCTGAATATATAGAAAATACGCGCCAACAGATCGTGAAATAATTATATATATATATATATATTATTATTATTATATAATATATATTATTAATATATAATGGATAAATTTAGTCATTAATAAGTAAGAGATTGAAATATATGTATACAATTGTGAAAATAAACTATTAGTTATAAGAGAATAATCAAGATGAGTACTTATATATATATATATAATAAGAAGGAGTGATAGATGATATTATAATATTGCTCTAAGGCCAGGCGCAGATTTCGACCTATGCTTCTAGCTATTAATGAATCCCACGTGTTTTAATATACGAATTTAATATAAATATATATATATGATATATTTAATTTATTACTAGTTAATTTATGTTTAATAAATAAAAAATTAAATCATAATAATAAATTTATAAAATAATAATAATATAATAATAATATAAATAATAAGATATAATAATTATACATAATAATAAATAATATAATTAATATATAATAATAATAATAATCATAAAATAATATTAAATTAATATTTAATATAATATAATAATTAAATAATATATCAATATTTATAAAAAGAATAATTTCTAAACTCGAGATAAGCACCTAGACTTTGACTTTTATTTACTCTCCTACAGTCAACTCCATACATAACCAATACATAGCGCAATAGCATAATATTCCAATTTAAGTATAGTTTCACATTATTACATTATATATATATAATATTATTATATATTATATATATGATTATATATATAATATATATATATATAAGATATGTGAGATAGTTTATACAATTAATTGTATGTTTAAGTTCTACTTTACCATAATATAGATTAATATAGTATAATAATATACTATATATAATAAATATTATATATATAATAATATATTATATATATTATATATATATATATATATTATATAGTCTTATTATATAATATTATGTATTTTAAATATGAAATGAGAGATAATGATAGATATAACAGAGATGAATTAATTTCGTTAATGCGAAATAGATAGAAGACTAATAATACTGATATATATAATATAGAGATGATAATAAGTGATATGAGTATATAGGAGAGATAGAGGTGAATGATAGAGTAAAATGAAAGAAGAATTCAGTATGAAGATAGATGAGAAGAATATTTTTGCTCAACTGTGCATGACGAATATCTATTACTTCCAAATGTTATACAATTATTAATTATAAAATAATATTAATAATAACTATAAATAAATTATTAATAATTAATAATAGATTATATTAAATAAACGTGAAATTTTTATAATTTTCCGCATAATAACTTTATTTTAAATAATAATTTACATATTATCTCACATTTGACAATTAATAAATATACTATCACTATGCCTTTTGATGAACGAGCACTTTTAGAAGCGTCATATGCACTTATGAGCATTTCAATCACTTTGCATGTTTTCTCTCATTATAGTAATGTTAATTTCATAAAAATAATAGATAGAATAAAACATATTTTCCGATTAATAATATAGTGTTATCAATGTTAAAGTCATAGGCAACACCGGTGCATAAAAATAAAATTAATACCGACGTGGACAGATAATTGTGATAATACATTTATTTTATTTTCTATACTTAAGCTTTCTATGTATGAAAATAATTTACGAATGTACATATTTAATTCGATTATACTAATTTCAATATTCTGTCATTCTAAGAAGACTCATACACTAACTCTTGCTGCCGTCTCAATATTCTTTCCCAAAACAAATTAACATCTCCCGCGTCTACTCTTCCCATCACCTCTCTCCTCTGCTTATCATCTCTCTCTCTCTATTATATCTTTTTTTTACTCTTTTTCCTATGTATGAAATGTCTTAAAGTGACTAGCAAATGTCATTATATATATTATAATTAATATATATTATCATATATAATTTAATATAATATATAATATTATATAATATATATATAATATAATATTATATTAATATTATAATAATATATATTATAGATATATATGTATAATAAAATAAATTTATCTATTTATTAATCAGTGATTAATAAACTATAGACTGAAATTAAGACACACACACACACACATCAAATATTCTCTACACACCAATTTTACTATCACATACAATATTTTATTTACACCATCACATCGATTGACTAACCACACACACACATAATTTATCTTTACACAACAGACTACTCACACAGGTACTCACACACAGATTTACTATACATCTCATAATCGAATACTCTGAAAGACATTTCCACATCAAGAATATTTATTCTACATTCACACATCATATGTACTTAACTCACTTTTTCTTAGAATTTTACACAACATCTAAACATCGCACACACATCAGCAGAGCAAATAGTTTATGATAAAATGGTGCTGCTATAAACATTTATCGGTTATGACTGACAATAATTTACTTTCAAACTCACACAATACAAATTTAATCTATACAAAATCTAATACTACATCAATAATAATACAGACATCATAATACACTATTATATATACTAATAATAATAACACTCAACATCGGAATTTATTTTCATGCTTTAATACACCCACCCTAGATACATACACCATAGACACTTACACTATCCTATAACAGCTTACACTCACCCATATGCATCATTAACCACTTTACCCATAAGAACACTATAGCGATTGCGGATTAATATTTTATATTATGTCATAGTATATAGTCCTACTTAATAAGTTAGCATTTCTAACCTTATTCTATACACTTTTACTACCCTATCCATCATAAGAACTAAAGTCTAACTATTTAATGTAATTACTACACTAAGGTCATATATTAGGTAATCACTTAGGTGAGTCAGCCAGCATTGCCCTCACTTTCGCACTCTAATATACAAGTTTCATCGAACACCGCACCGCAGTGCGACCCTTCCGCTATATATATATTTTATAATTTATTGTGAAATCGTGAAGTAAATGGAACTGAGCTTCTATAAATATTGATTTAAAACTATTATTTCAAGATATATTTTTATTCTTTCAATTTTATAAATTTTCAATATAATTTATTTAATTTTTCTAATTCTTAATAATCTATATTTTATTATAAATAATACATGTTATGCTGAATCACTATAATTAAGAATTTATCTTAATAACAATAATATGAAGGAAACGAGCTAACCTTTTTAATTATATAAATTTTAAAAATGTTTAAGAAGAAAACAGAGTGCTGATAATAAAAGATTAAATTAACAAAGGCAATTGTACGAATTTATTAAACACATATCTTACCAGACCTTAAGCAGAAACCAGTAAAATCATAAGGTGTACTAACACCTGGGATAGTATCTTTTATGCTTTACTGTTTATCATGTTTTACTGCTTTAACTCAGTTTACTGCTTAACTTATATGTTTTACCTTTAACTCACATAATTATTAACATATACATACTTAAGCAGTATCAGTAACATCAATAGAGTTTACCTACACCTAGGATAGTATGCTTTTGTATTTTATGCTTTACTCTACCTGTTTTCTGCTTAACTATAGTTTTACTGCTTTAACTCAATATTAGTAACATTACAAACCTCTAAAGCTCATTCAATGTTAAATCTAGGAAAATTTCATTAGTATTATGGTATTTATTATTTATTTATTCCATATAGGCAATCTATATATAGATTATTTATTATTAGTATGCTTTTTGTTTTTACATTTTTTTTATACTCGCATAAACTATTGTATTTAACTGCAATTTTATATTCAATGTATTTATTACGCTTTTAATTCAATATTTATTTTCATACTAATTTATGAAAGCAATTTATACATATGTATTTATTTTATTTTGTTTTAATATCATTATTTTTATATTTTAATTTTTATATTTATTATATATTTTTAATTTTATATTTTATATTTTATGTATACTATTTTTGTAATAATAATAATGTTATTCTTTATTTTTTTAATATAATTTTTAACATATCAATCTACACTCTCCTATCACTAATCTAACTCTTAACCAATCCAATCACATTACCATTATTCACTCAATAATCTCACCTACCACATCAATAAATCATACATTCAATCACACGCACATCAATTCACTCTAAAATCTCCACATCACACCTACACCTTAATCCTACAACTTATGTCACTAACTTCCATTCAATCACTACCAGCATATACGTCATTCATTAATGACTTATTAATTATCCAAAACATAATTGAGATTACACTTCATAGGGCAACCAACCCATTAAAGTTTCTATCATCAAATCTTATCCATTCAACTAAGAGATACATAAAGCTCGTGGCTTAATATCCTAACGATTCTTAGATACTCTTAACTCATATAGAACAGATCAATAATATCTGTTGATACCAATATAGAGCGTATCACTGATAACAAATTTAAACTAACCTTCTATGTCTGTTTATATTCATCATATATGAAATTATTACATTATCAAGATTTTCTAATAACTTCTTCACATATAGAAAGGCAATGTGTCGCAATGAGTACTTATTAAAAACAGCGAGATGTTTCACGATACCGTCATTTCAACGAAGCATACACGCGTAGAATTCCTAGTTTGAAGCCAATCAATACTCAGACCTAGGCGCCCCCGTTCAGTAAACGCAGTCCAAACCAAGTCAGACCAGCTGACACGTTATTGGTATTTCTTACTCGCTGCCCCAAACCGCTATCGGACGCGCTTTACATATTTCATCCCCGTCTATAACGGAGACACCTGAGAGATAATGTTCTGAACCCAGAAAAATTAAGTAATAACGACATTAACTTAAGCTTCCCATCAACTCTACAACGTAATCATACATCTAATTTATAATATCTTTAATCAATTTGCACTTAAGTTTAATTATCAAGCATTGAACTAACCTATCACACTGTTAATTCACATATACATAGTAGCTCGTGTAAGTAAGTAGTATAATTATCCTCAGCATCATGAAGTTAGAAGCCTTATAATCTAATAAGTATTCTCAGCTCATATTATTTAGCTGAATATTACACTTTGACTATTAGATTGCTAATTCAATGATAAGATAAAGTAGGTCACTCTATGACAAATGCAATTTATCCAATTTCTCGAAAATATAAGTACAGTAAGCCATGTGCAGCGGGCTACGCGCACAGACACAACAATGACGCTCTACTCATACTGTTATCTGATACGAAACTGACCTCATACTCTGAAAATATAAATAACTACTTTCGCGCAATTTAGAAAATCTTTCTTGCTAACCGGCCGAATTAATGCCTAACATCAAGGTTCCAATATATAATTTCAACTGACTTATTCCTAAAAATGGTGCCATAACTACAATAGCCCTAATTTAGCCTTAAATTGTAGGCTAGTATCCGTTTGTTGTGTGAGCATAGTCACGGATAGTGCTATAGTTATGTCGCTATATATCCATGCATAGAATCAAATGATATGTGCTCCAAGGAAGCTACAATATCTCGAGTAGACAATATACGAGTCTGTGACCTTTATGTATTTTTATAGTAATATCACACTTCACAGACACTATGAAATACAAAACGATGCGGATCAAGTAAACGATTCCCATTTAAACAAGATATAGTAACCCATGTTTTCACGCATAGCTTCCAGCTCTGGTGAGGCGCGCCGAAATAAACTGTCTCAATCCTCAGTTTTCATCTGAGCAACCACATACCTGCAAGACGATGTACAACGCGGGGGCCGCGCACAAGCCTAAAACTCCTCGTCGAGCATACGTATTTTGAGATGAGCGCCTTCCAGCGCTCAGCTGACGCTGTCTGTGCTGCTCGTCGCAGCTTTAGATCAGCCCTCTAGTACTCCTTATCAGAATCGTATCTTGCGATTAATCTATTGCCTCCTCTTGTCTCCTCCGTTATCTGTCGTCTCTCAGGTATGCTAATTGTAGTAGATGATCATACGACCTTAGTACTCCTCTGCTTGTCCTGCGTCAACAATAATTCAAGACCTCTTATCCTCATTCTCACAGTTCTCATTACATTCTCATGCTCTGTCATTTGCTGTATAATAACATATTTGAAAGCTGTCATGATATAATTTATTTGTATATTTTAGATTATATAAATTTATTGTTTGTATATCTTTCTGCCAGCTTTATCTTCGAACATTTTTGACTCTATGTATTGCCTCTGCCTGTCTGTCATGATATTATTATAGATATTATTATCCGACGATAAACGCTGAGTTTTCTACTTATGTATGTTTAGGTCTTAATTACTAATAATTAAAGTATTCTATTATTTGTATATTAACATTTTAGATTAGTTTAGAGTTAGGCTTAGATTATATTATATTTATCTATTAGTATATCCTCCAAATTAATTTCTATTATATAAATATTATTGTATTTGATATTATTTATTATTATTATGTGTTTATTATTAATTTATTATGTGTTGTTTTAAGCTTGTCGTTTATGGCCAATTGACGGAGTGCTATGGTGTTGGGTATTGGACTCAACTTTCTTACGGTGCGCTTACGTTGGTGATACATAGATATAGCTGTACGTCTATATTATAATATATATATTAACATATATATAGATCATTTGATTATATATGTATAATACTGTCTATATATGAATTATATTCTCTGACTAATTAAGAAATTTAGAGTCATCTCAACTTATATCTGTGATTTATCAAAGATTGACTCTAATCAATGAATGATTATTATTCAAAAGTATATAATTTAATGATATATATAATAAGTTATCCGAGATTAGTGTCTGTATGATAATCTGATTAAAGCTTATAGTGTTTAGCATGTAACTTAGCTATAGTTTCTCTATTGTGAGGAGCATCAAAAGCTAAGTAGCATCCAAGACTTAGTATTCATCTCAATAAAATCTACGGCCGTCATACAAACAGCTCTAACGATAAGTCGTAGGTGTACATCAAAATAAGCGATGGATCTACTCATTCTGGGCATCATGTCGAAATATGTCGTGGGATGCGTATGTGTAAGTTTTGCTAGTGGCTTGCTTTGTATGTGTGCGGGGTGTCTAGTTGTCTTGTTTAAATATAATAGTAACAATAGCATTGACAGTTAAATAACGACTAAGTTAAGTGGATTAAAAAAATTGATAAAGCAGAAAGTTACTAAAGTAATAGTTGAGAGAGTAAATGATAAGTGAGAGTTGTTGTGTTGTGTGATGTTGGTCGAGGGGGTATGTTGTGTATCGATTGAAACAATTAATCATGACATACTTATAAAACATTTGGGGAAAGATCATCAATAATAAACCTCAAACAAATCATGCTAATGTTAAAAATGCAATCTGCTATATGTGAAAAGTGAATGTATTTTGATAGTTAGGATCGCTGGGGCGGCGATACTAAATAAATCTTTTGAAGACGCTCTCCGATTCATCATAAGCCGTTAATGTAGTTATGTTCTTGATGCTCTGCAGCGCCAACGACAACGCCAGCTCAAGTATACACCAAAATATTTGCCCGTCATCCAGTATGCGACCCATGACAGCGCGAGCTGTAGTGTGAAGCACTCACCAGAAGAAATTTAATTGCACCAGACTCTGAGCGAGCAGCATCTCGGGGGGCTGGTGGGGGCAGCTCAGTTGAGAACGCACCCGAGCGGTTGTCTCAGGCGGTTGCGCCTCTTGCGCTCTTGTGATGGACCGGCTCACATCGCCGAGCCGCTGGGTGTAGATTTTGAGCCGGCTAGGGACACGGTAACTCCGACCGGCTTCAGCCAGTAAAACGTGAAACGGTCAGTCTGCACCTGTCCGTGTGTTAAAGCTATACATAACATTAATCACCAAATGTGTATTCATTTCAAATAAACATCTTTAAAATGTCTATACACAAATTTATAATAATTTCTTATAAGGTAAATGTGATATTTTTCACTTATAATTAATTAAAGAATAAAATTTAGTATAAATAAAAATTACCCAGGATCAATAACTAACTCTTAACATTAAGTCTCAATTAAATTATAAATAATTAGTTTAAATGTTATTTTCTTAATTGATTATTGACAACTAATTTGTAACCAAGATTCGTGCTGTTTAAAGATTTATATTTATAGTTTTAAATACATCTAGCTTAAATCGCCGAGCCTCATATATCAGTACTCAAAAGGAATCTAATTTAGACCTAGTATTAGTTAATTATCATAACATTTTATGAAGATTGAGGTCTCAGTTATTCTATATTCTGTATAAGGGTCGTATTGTTGTGTTTTCTTAGGTTTAATTGAATGTCAATATTACATAATATATATAATTAAATAATAATAATGAAAAACCCTGAATTATATAATATAACTTTTGAATAACTTAATTTTTAAATAACATTCGAAATCTTGTTATATTATAAATAATGTAAATAATTGTTATTCTTAATAAAACTTAGAATTGAATATTTAATACTAAATACTATATAGCGGAGTCAGAGAAGAAGTTATTTTGTTATTTTTTACGTAATTACAGTAGCCTAAAGATTGAATGTAAAGCAGTAGCAATTAAGATAACAAACGTTAAGTCATAGACTTAATAGTAATGTGATATATGCTACGGGTGACTTACTAGTAATTTACTGCATATTTAATGTCTTTAATAGGTACGTAAAATATAGTTTTTTAATAAATCTTTATAAAATTTAGTAAAAGTATATTTTAAACATTTTTTTTATTAAAATTTATTACATATAAAAGTATTAAACATTAATAATAAATTCCCTGATTAGTTCAAGATAATAGATATTTTAATATAGAAAGATTTTTATAGAATAACTTTAGAAATTAATTATATAATAATATAATTGTATAATAAAGTATCATCTAATCTATCATTTATTTGTAATGAAAAGCTGATATTGTTTTTATTAATATACGTAGGTATTAAAATAGCAGTGAAGGAAGCCCGGGTGTCGGAGTGTCTTTTTTAGTATTATCGTTCTGTGGTTAGCGTGTGTCAGCTTCATGTGTGTTGATGTGTGTACTAAATGTTACAACAAATTTAAAACATTGTTACAGCACACTTTTTGTGCTTGTTTTATGTTATATGAGTGATATAGATGTTTGTTTGTTGTGAGATGAGAAGTTGGAAGTGTCTGTGAATGTGTGTGTCGTCCCGACACGCGAGATCCTCTTTGCATGCGTTGTGTGTGTGTTGGCATGTGTGTTCTAAATAATAACATAGGGGCATGAATAAATAACACTAAGTACTAATAATAAAATTGCTCAGTAATCTTAAGTAATTAAGAATCTTCATAATAGTTAACAAGTAGTTAGCTTATCTAAAAGTATGAGTTTAAACTGAATACAAAATAAAAATATCTTACTGTATACATTAAAAAGTATTATTGTGTGTAATTAAAATTAGTGAAACTATTGTGTACGATGTAAATACCGTAATATCCTATTGTGGTGATTAATAAATCAGTAAATAACTCTTGTAATCTTTACACGCTAAAACGTTAAAACAAATAGGAGCCTTATATGTAGATCTTAATGTCTCCTTGTAGCTATATATAAATGCCAAAGGAGTTCCAATGATTTTTTGCTATGGTTCGCTAGTTTAATGTGATAATTTTAGACTCCATCTTTAAGTAGTATGTATTAAATATAGTATTGTGTGTTTAAAGATTCAAAGTGAAAAACAGTTTAAGTTAAAACAGGTAAACATGGTTAAAGCCCAGAAAGTCGGCATGTGTTACGTTACAATACATAAAACTTGATAAGAAGCTTGACTATTCACACCATTTTAGAGATTCGTTATGTCCTTTGTTAAACGGTTCCTAATCTGTATGTGATGATTTTTTCGTTTCTGGCCATTAATCTATTTACGATCTCTTTCATCCAGTATATATAATTTGTTATTTATATGTCTAGTTTAATTTGTAACAGGCATTTTGAGTTATTAGTTCTGTTTGAAAGAAGATTATATCTTTTTAGGTTTTTAGAAGCTCATTGAAGAAAATAGATCATGTGTAAAGTTAAAGCAGTAAAACATGAGTTCGAAATGTAAAAGCTTCAATGAAATTACCGAATCGAGGCATTCTGCTCCTCACTTTGAGTGTGGTTAAATATTTTTGGTAATATTTGTTTTAACGAACACCTTCTATTTTATGTGTAATTTAACTTGCATGAATTAGAGTACAATAGGAGATAGAATATGTTTTTATATATTTAGAGGATATAGTCTCACATGTTAATTAGATAATAAGACTTCCTTTTTACCTTTTATGATCATATCTGCATTTTGTATGACATAAACTATTGATAGTAAATTTTATATTTAAACTCATTTGTTAAAAAAATTTTATATTAATTATATACTTGGCTGAAATAATATGATAAGGGTATAGAAACAATTATTACGAAAAAGCACAGGAGATCTAGAGATGATCAGAACAGCTTAATTTTATTGTGGTGATCTGGGTATTAAATTTTTTATGTAGGATCCGAGGCAATGAATTATTTTATTAATAGTAGACATGGAATTTATTACTGAAATAAAATAATATCTATAACTACTATAGTAAAATTAGTCAGATAATTGAAAAAAGATATCCCATGTAGTTTAATTTGAATTAGTTACTATTATGAAAAAATATTGTTTTACAATTTCTACGTCGGGAGGGGGGAAGGGATAGAGATGTGTTCAGCAACGGCGATTTCTCTATCTTTTCGACCCCTTTTTGCGGATACTGAACTGCAGGACTGAATGGACGAATAGCACTCAAATTGGGTATGTGTCCAGACATTCAATTATTAAGCGTTTTGTGTGTGTAAGATGAGGGAGGAGACAATTTAAGCTTATGCTCATCACTGTACACAGTAAGGTCTAAGAATACCATAAATACTAAATAGTGTGAAAGCTATAATAACAAATGGTGAGAAACAGTCTTATAGACAAATTTATATAGAATATAATAACTCTCTAAGTTCCTCCGAGCCTCCCTTAAGTGATTTTATGTAGCTTAGTAATGTGAGACAGTGGAGGTTTGATACGCCGCGGAGTGATTATGTCAGACACTGATGAGACTGTTTTGTTAATGTTGCTAAATAAGTTGTGCCGAATGTTAAAAGTGATGTATAGTAAGTTTAATAACTAATGTAAATGAGAGATTGGTCCTTCCCCTGTTATGCATTGAGTATTGAGAAACAGTCCTATTTGATTATCTACTTCTATATTGACTGAATGTAAGTAAATTACTACAACGTCAAGATGAGAATCGTTATAGATAAAATTCCTGTTGCATTTTAATTAAATCATATGTTGAGTCCTAAAACTACATTAAGTAAATCTCTCGTGAAGTTAAGATAGTCGATTGGATGATACGAAGTAAAAAAGAATATTGCTGGATGTAATCAGGTGTCAAAATATTTCAAAACACCATGAAAGATGTATATAGCAGTGTAACTACAATCTAATAAGACGACTATAAAATGTATAAATATCTAAGTAGAAAGAGATAAATTCTCAAGTTACCACTTTCTGTGCTGAAGAGTCTCGCGTGTCGGGACGAAAGATTGTGAGCTTTACCTTATTCTCTATGATAATTGTATTTCGATATAATAACTGGTTGTTGCTTTTAATCATAGTTATATTAAACCTTTGGTTGACATTTAGTAAATAAATGAAATGACAGTAAAGGCATAACACTAAAAGAAATCCAAGGGGCTTCCTCATCTAAAGATGGGTTGTATAAAGTAATATACTGTGTGTTGATATGTATATAAGATAATCTTATATTATAAATATTTGAGTACATATAGAAGTTAATCTGTTGTATTTAGTAAGTTAATATTCTTATTGTGATTGTATAGAGAAATTCTGATTTGTTGATTGGTGTTAAAAATCTAGTAATTAATATATATATATATATATCATATATTAATATATATATTAGTATTATATATAATATAATAATATATTAATTAATATATATATTATATCATTAAATAGTAATATAATTTAAATTTTTTATGTTAGATATATTTTTTTTTATATAAGCATTAAATAAATATAATTTATGTAAAAAGATTACGTAGAAATTACAATCTATACCAAGAAGATATTTAGTTTTATAATAAATAATAAGTAATTCGATTAAGTATCTTAACCAACTTATATATATTATATCTTTATACCGAAATTCGTTACTGATATAAATAAAATTAATTATATTATATCTAATTATATTATTATGTTAAAAAATATTACTGATAATGAAATTATAGAAGATTAGCCGCAGAGCTTTTTATGTACTTTAGAAAGATATCTCCACGTGCTAAGTTATCTTATAAGAGAAGAGAACAAAAAAAATATACATATTTAACGCATTAGTATAATTTTTAATTTAATGTATTATTTAATATTTAGAATCTAAAGAAGGAAAAATTGTTTACTGAAAGTGTGATAGTAATTAGTGAATTATACATTAATATTATATTTATTTTATATTAGATTAACGCCCTACTAATTATCATTTATCTATACGTGATTAAAAACTCTTACAATTTATGGACACGCACTGTTTGCACCCCTTTCAATTGATTGTGGCCGTGCGGGCCCTTCCCTCCGTCGCTGGTTTTAGAACCACTAAAATTTGACTTACTTAAAGGATTCTATATTTGTCTTAATATATTATAAGTTCATAAAATAACTAACGATTATAAATATAAATAATTGTCAGAAGATAATAATTACTCTAATTGTTCATATTTAATTTCTAAGTAGATTTTATATTTTATATTATTATATTTTAATTCGGTATAACATTTGGAGCTAAATTGCTTCAGCACAAATCTCTCTCTCTCTCTCTCTCTCTCTCTCTTATATATATATATCTATTATATATATAATATAGATAATTTATATATATATTATATATTATATATTTTATATATATAATATATAATATATAATATTAATATAATATGTATGAATAACTCATGTTTTGCATGATTGCATGAGCATGTTTGGTAGTGGGTGACTGGCGCTAATGCACATGGTGCTTCTCAGCTTATCATTACTATATTATTATTATATTATATTATATATTTTTTATTATTATATTATTATTATAATTAATTATATATTATTATATTATAATATTTTATTATTATTATTGATTATAATTATTATTATTTTATATTATATTATTATATATGATTTAAAATTGGTACTTTAACAGGCCCTCACCTCACTAGCGCAAGGGGGCCTCGAATGATGGAGCGCACGCCGACCATAAATCTCCTCTTCGTCTCTCTCTCTCTCATCTCTCTCTCTCCTGATACATCCCTGCTTATCTAAAATTATACTAAGAATACTATGACTGAGGATGGTTTGAAAGATTGTGTTTCTTAAGAT
Organism: Trachelipus rathkii; assembly: GCA_015478945.1. Lineage (NCBI taxonomy): Eukaryota > Metazoa > Arthropoda > Malacostraca > Isopoda > Trachelipodidae > Trachelipus > Trachelipus rathkii. The sequence goes on along the minus strand of JABUQX010079075.1, from coordinate 13,582 downwards.
ATTTTTATATGTGATAATAACATAAAATAAAAATACTAAGAGTACCACTCCAGCATCCTAATATTTATTTCTTAAGCTGTTATAAGTAGATATACCTTTCTATAAGAATCCGATATTAAATAAAAATACATTAAAAAATTGTAGTCAACACTTATATAATAAGATACTGTAGGAAATATAATATGAACCCCCCAGGTCCGACCTGAACAAAAGATATCAATGGCACATTAGAAAAATGGGTACGAAACCAAAACTCAAGGAAAGATATAAAATAAATATTTAAAAGAGACAATAACGTATAATGGTCTTTTCTCAACATAACGCTTTTTCATAGTGGATGGGTAAATCAAATATATTAAATGATAAAATATTTCAAGACAATGCAATTCATTTATGAAAGTATAAAATTTTTATTTATTATTTATTTTTGGTGGGATATATATTTATATCAATAAAGATATTCGTAATAAGATTCTGCTCTCAATTAATCAGGAAAGGATTCACAAAAATTGTCTCTTAATTATTGTTATAGGTAATCTAGAGAACGATATTATAATACTATTGCGAAAGAATTATTATATAATATTTATGATCCAATTCTTGTGATTGAATATCAGAAACATTGAAATACGTGTACTTTGTGATCAAGAGATTAGTATTTAAAGAATTGAAGGAATGTTAATTATTAAATAAATAAATAAAGTTTATTAGTAAGTTTGATTAGGATTGATTATTAATCCATATATTTATCTACTAACATTCGATGTACTTCATATCTTTCGCTGTATGCAGAGCGAAGTTTGATTTGCATGAATATTAAAACAGCTATATATATTCACACATGAGTATGCGAGTTTAGATATATAACAATTTAGAAGAAAGATTGTGGCCTTGGTGGTGAATGGCAGGCAATCTTGGACATGGAATATTAGCCGCCTATGAACGGCTCGAATACTCTTGAGAAGCCGATAGGCTTCTTATTAGATGAAACAAGATTATGACCACGCCGCAAAACCTGGTTGTTGTATTTATGTATCGTCTTTTAAATTAGTTTAGGTAATGCACGTGGTCAGGTGTGTTTAGTTAGTATGTTTGATGTGAGTAATCAGTCGGTGTATGTTTTTAAGTGAGATGTTGATTGTTGAGAGTGTGTGATTAGCACGAAGTAAGACGTCTTCAGGCAGTTCTCGAAAAGCAATGGAGGAGGGATAGAAAAGGGGAACTAAAATTTAAAATAGTTATCGTTAGAAAATTGCCAGAACGAGAAGGAGAAAGAATCAGAAAGTATATTGCAATTAAAAAAAAAAAAAAAAAAAAAAAGCATCGAGCTAGGCAAATATGTTCATTGAGAGTTCTAGTTTCTTTCCTGTTTTGATAATCTGAATGCAGCGATATGTGTTACCAGATTACGACCCTTTCTTGGATCACGGAATTTGCCTTCATCGTGGCTTATAGCCGAAGTAATGGAAGAATATACCACTCATAATCGACACGAATTTTATAATATAACTAATACAGTGGATCCAATACGGAATCATGACAGACCTACGACTTCATAGTTGATAACGAGTGAACCCATTATTACGACCACTCGGATACTTGCAACTCTCATAAACCGCAATTTTAGGAGCGGGAGTGACAGAAATAAAAAAATTATAAAAGCTATAGTAGGAAACATTCAATAAATATATGACTAATAGCACACACTTTAAGAAGATCATAATAATAAATAACAATAGACTAAATAAATATATATAGACATCACAAATGATAAGAATCAGTAAAGAAATAAATGTATATGAGAGTCAGCCGTTCATAACTCAATAATTAGACTAACGCAATTCAGTAATTTATTGATGACCTGATCGAACACTTTTAATATTATCTTACTAGATAAATATGATTTAGTCTAGAACCTATTAAACAGCGTTTCCATAATTAATTTCATAATAATGTCCTCATTCTATGTAATTGCAGTTTCGTTTTCCTCAAAATAAAAAAAAAAATTTGAGACTAAACATAAAAATTAAAAAGTGTATATTTGAAGGTACTTACTTATACAATATAATTAATCGAAAGATATCCCCGAAATTGATACCTTAATAATAAGATGTTAGCTTAGACCTACAAAAAATACATCTGCTCCAATCCTACTCGACAAAAAATTTGCTAAAATAATTGATAAGTTATAAAAATTTTGCCCCATATAAGGATAGGAGTCCGAATGCTTTACAACCACTTACCTTTTCGAACAGGTCCATAATATACGGAAACCGATCCATTCATTAACGGGTTTAAAGAAAAAGGGATAGATTTACTTGTCTTTTGATTTCGCAACTTCGTCATGGGGTTTAAACCATGTTAACATATAATGACTTTTATTTTCGTATAATAAATGTTAATAATATATGGCTCGTTTCAAATATTGCTTGTTTAGATTCTCATTGTAAAGTACTGTACTCACCTTATTTAAAGTACTCAAATGATAATGAGTATAAAAAACCATAACGAAAACTTGTAGATTAATTCTGTCGCAAAGTTGTTTGTACCTAAAATCGTGTTCTACGCCTTTTTTGGGAGATTGAGTAACGGTGGGTGTAGACATTTAATAAAACTCAATATATAGATATATATATATAATATATATATATATATAATATGTATATATAATTTTATATATATTATTACTATATATACTTATAATCATATAATATATATATATGTTATATAATATATATATATATAATAATATATTAATAGTATATAATAAATATTAAAATATAGTATTATATTTTTTTAATAGTATAATAATATATATTTATATATTTTATATATATATATAATATATATATATATATGATATATAGATATATATATATTATATATACTAATAGTAATATAAGTATTCATACGCTCGTGGTCAAAATTCTTGTGTAGGCAAATATCGTAGATATAGTATATATAGTAGTAGTATTATTATATAGTATATATATATAAATATATATATATATATATATGATATATATACTATAAATATAATATATATATATAATATGTATAATATTAGCCATGATTCCTATAGTATAAAAGTATGGTATCCGTATCGGTATCGGTAGGGTATCGGCAAAAAATTTCGGTATCGGTACGGGTATTGAGAAGAAAGCGTTGAAGGCTACTTGTATATCGGGTATCGCGTATGCCCTCAAAATTTTTGCGTATCGGCAACACAACACACACACATCACAAGTATCTCTAAATTTATAAACATTCATAAGTATCACTAGTTCAAATAAGTTCATAAGCTCAAAATAGTTCAAAAGTATTCATAAGTTCTAAAAATCTGACCGCGTATTGGTCCAAGGTCAAAAAGTATATATTAACAATTGATATTTGTTACCCTTACTACTTAATTATTTTATTATTATAATATAAATTTATTAGTGATTAGTTACTAATCTAATTTAAATTATATTATATATATCCTAATTATATTACACATTATGATAATATACTTATCATCTTACTATGATAAGATGATTACTATGATTACTATCATAAACTATCCTATACCTAGTTAGTCCACTATTTCTCTATCTATTATTTTAGTATTAAATATTAAATAAGTTATAACAAAATTACCTAAATTTTTAGTAGTGGTTAGGGTTTAAATTAAAATTTATTAGTATTTTTGATTATGTTAAATTATATGATTTATTTTTGTATGCTTTGTGTTGCAACCTGATATACCAATAACCGATTACATAGTACTATCAGATCATTAATTTATTTATTTAATATTTTTATTTCTAATAATCTACGAGTATATCTCCGAATTTTTGCTATTATACCTTATTGAATTATCCTTTGAATATTCCTGATTATGACTTGGATCCTATATATTATAGGCCATTTAATTAATTAATATCTTATTATATTATTTAATTTTATTATTATTATATCATGATTATTTATATTTAATTATTTTTAACTTAATAAATTTCTCTTTTATCTATGCAGATTATTATATATATAATAATTATTATTTACTAATTATTATTTTATTATTTATATTATTATTATTATATATTATTTATATCAATTTTATTAGTATATATTTTTTATTTATTATTATTATTAATTTATAGATTATTTTTACTTTATACCTGATTATTCTTATATATTATATCATTATTATAAATTTATTAATTATGTATTATATATTATATTATATACTTAAGTATAGTAATTGCAAATAATATGATTATTTGTTAAGTGATGCAAGATACCTATCACTGCATATATTATTAAAAATACGTATCTTATCCGCTATATCCTCGCTAAGTGCCACTGACTTAATTTTTAGGCTTAATTGCTCAATTAGGTACTTGTCAAGAGATTATTATTCTATATAGGATTATAAATGTCATAAAAAAACTTATTAATTAGAACATCGTACAGTGAAAATAGGATACGTATCAATGCTCATGAATTAATGCAGACTTTGTAATAAGCTAATTCAACAAAAAACTGCTTCTCATATTACCTATGTCATGGTTCGCAAATGAATCTGAATGTTCAGTACACACCGACATACAGTCAATAGCTGCTGGTTCATAGCTCACACTGTCTATCTCTCTCAAAGAGTTTTTAAGTATGCTCTTTAATTGATAACTCTCTTTTCCATGTTGGCGCACACTTATGTTATCTCTATTAATTTTAATATTATACCTTGTTTGATGAAGTAGTCATGAGACAAATAATTCGTTCACACTCATTAAGCCATATTGAAAAAGACCATGTTATATTTAAATTTAATAAAAAAAAGAATTATGAATAAACAGTTACAACAGGAATAAATAAAGAATACTATCAAACCATAAATCGGGACGTCCCTCTAACCAGCCTAATCTCGTTTCCATCGCTCATTAGTTTCGTAGGTAAATTTTAAACCTAATCCTTGAAGACTGTTAATAAATCAAGGTATACCGATATGATTATTGAATGCAGAGTGTCATCAACATTAGTGATGTAAAGTGAAGGATTAAAAGCGTTTCATTCATCATGAATGGTATTTTCAAATTTCAAAATGCAAAAATCAACAAAAGTTGGATTAAAGGAGAACCCATTCCTACTACATCCGGTTGTACATAGGTTTTCTCGTTAAATTTAAATTATTTTAGTTTTCATACACAAATATTATAGATATAATATGTTCAATGTTAGGATATAAATATCAATTTACATCAATTAGGGATCATTACTGTTATTATAATTAACACTGCTGTATGGCCGGAGTTGTTTACTTTTGACGCTTCACATCTTTTTTTTCTACTTTTAAAGCTTCTCACATTTTTTTCAACTTTTAAAGCTTCACACAATTTTTTTTTTTTTTTTTTTTCTTTTTTAACATATCTAGAAATGAAAAAATATTTCAATGTTTTAAATGTTAAAGAGTAATATAATACTTTGATTCAATATCAATTTATATCAATTAGGTATTATTGCTATTATTATTTCCACGATTGTAGGGCCGGAGTTGTTTACTTTTTGATGTTCTACATCTAATTTTTTATGTTTTTAAGCTTCACGCATATTTTTTCCTACTTTTAAAGCCTCACACAATTTTTTTCAACTTTTAAAGCTTCACGAAATTTTTTTCTACTAAATTTTAAAGCTTTACATATTTTTCCTTTACTATTTATGTAAATATGATCAGAAAATGTCATCCATGTTTGAAATGTTAAAGAATAATTTAACATTTCCTTCAACGCAACAAAAAAGATCACATGTAAATTACAAAGTTCGGGAAATAAGCAAGTCTAAAATGTTGCACGAAAATAACTCGCATTCTTTTCAAATGGTAATGGAGTTTGTTTTTTTTTTGTTTTTTTTCTTTTTAAGAATTTTTAAATCAACAATTAAAACTGCTTTATTCAAGTTAATAATAATAATAATAATAATAATAATAATAATAATAATAATAATAATAATAATAATAATAATAATAATAATAATAATAATAATAATAATAATAATAATAAAAATAATAATAATAATAATAAAAATAATAATCAATCAATAATAATAATAATAATAATAATAAATAATAATAATAATAATAATAATAATAATAATAATAATAAATAACTGTATACACACGTACATACACGCATACGCACATACATGTATGTATACTGTTATACTACTACTACTGCTAATACTACTACTACTACTACTACTACTACTACTAATAATAATAATAATAATAATAATAATAATAATAATAATAATAATAATAATAATAATAATAATAATAATAATAATAATTAAAGAAGCTGAAGCATAAAAAAGAAAAGAAAAAAACATATTTCAAATTAAAAGATTTCAAATTATTTTGATTAAAACATGTCAAATGTCATTCGCAAACATGGGAGAGGTTTCTTACAAAAACATTTTTGTAGTCATCAGATAAGGTCTGTTATACTAAAGTCATCTAACAAAGACCTACACAACAGGCAACACACACACACTCTCTCATAGACACACACATAAGCAGCTACACAACCTCACATACACAGTGCACACACGGAGACCACAACACACCACACACACACACACACTACACACACACACCACACACAAACCAGCACGACACACACACACACGCCTTCTGCACTAGACACACACACCACGCAGGCACACAGCTGCGACACACCCACACACATATATATTAGTATATATATAGTATTTATATATTAGTATATATTATATAATATATAGTTATATTATTAATTGATAGTTAATATATATATATGTATATATTATTTATATTATTATATATATATATTATATGTAGTATATAGTAGTATATGCGTATAAGTATATAGTATAATATATATAAAATATATAGTATTATATTATATATATATATATATATATATTAATATATAATATATTTATATTATTATATTATAGGTGAAGGTTACATAAAAGGGAAGGAAAAACTTATAGACTTTTGGAGAGTTTTATTTAGAAAGATTATTGGAGTTTACTATATAGATGTAGAACATGAAAAGCAGGTGTATTTAAATTTTTTTAATTTTTTTTATTTTTTATTTTTTATATAATTACTTCTAGGACGCATGCTTTGTCGTACTTTTTAGATCGTGCAAACATTTAATTCTAGAGAGTTTTATATTTTTTTTTTTTTAAAACTAATGGGGAACCGGCGCAAGGGTATACCGGCACGCGGATTGACAGGGAGTCGGGTCTCTCGCTCCCGGGGAAACGAAACAGGTAGGACTATTTCCCGCCTTCGGAAGGGTCCTCCGGACCCGCTCTTGTGGCTATTTGGGTGTCGCGCGGGGGTTCTCCGCCCCCTCCCCTAACGGTATTGGGAAAATGTTCCCCCCCTACTCTGTTTCCCCGTCGGCATTCGGGAGCCGCCCGCTAACTTGGCGTGTAAAAAATACCTTTATATATAAGCATGTTATTTTACCAAACCTGCCAAGTAGGGGGGCTCGGTCCGACGGAACAAGGGGGGGACGTTTCCATACCCCGTAGGGAGGGCGGAGGAACCACCGGCGGGCGACACCCAATACAAAAGAAACGGGGATTTCCGGAGACCGCTGCCGCGGAGGGGGGAAATAGTCCTACCCTTGTCGGTTCGCCGGAAGGCCGAGAGACCCGACTCCTGCAATCGGTGCGGTATACCTTTGGGGTTCCCATTAGTTAAAAAAAATAAATAAATAAAAATATAACCTTCAGCAAACCATTAAAAAATTGTTTCACGATTCTTAAAAGTACCGACGACAACAGCAATGCGTCTCTGGAAGTCAATCTAATATATAAAAAAAAATAAAAAAATAAAATGCATTGCTTTTCATGTTCTACATATATATAGTAAACTTTTCTTCAAAATAAACTTTTCTCTAAAATCTCTACTTTTTCTTTTCCTTTTATGGTAGTCGCTTCACATATATATTAATATATATATAATATTTTATAGTATATGTATCAAGTAATATATAATAAAGTATATTATAATCATATATATAATATTATATATATATCGTATATATATATATATAATATAGTAATATATATATATATATATAGTATATAAATTATTACTATTACAGTGGGCGTAGCGTATCCAGAATTTTTTTTTCGGGGGGGGCCAGACAAAAATCGTTTCTTTATATATATAATATATATAATATATATATAAGTTATACTATTAAAAATGGGACATAGTATATTATATATATTATTATATATATATATATATATAGTATATATATTATATATGATATATATTATATATATATGCGTATTAATTAAACCTCTGAACTTTATGTTATAAACGGATAGGATACTTTAAAAAATGCTGGTGTCTAAAAATTTCGGGGGGGGGCTGTAGCCCCCTTTGCCCACCCCTGCTTATGCCACTGTCTGGAAAGTGCGTATATATATAATATATATATGATATATATAATATATATATATTATATATTATATTACTTATAATATATATAATTTATTAATGTATATATATTATTATTATATATTTAATATATCATAATAATTATATAATTATATAATATAAGAAGAGAACTGGAAGAGGATGATGTATATATATATATATATATATTATATATATATATTATTATATATTATATATTATGATATATATATATATAGCTTATATATTATATTATAATATAGGTTATATATATAATATATATAGTATATATATATATATTACCTTGGGGTAATACACAATGTAGATAGTAGGTGCGCTATAATAGATACTGTAATATATATATATAGCGTATGATTATATATGTATATTTATTATATACTATATTATATATATATGGATTATAATAGTATATATATATTATTAGTATATATTATATATATATAGTATATATATATATTTATATATATTTATTATTAATATACTATATAATATTGTTGATTCTAGTAAATGGCTAAAACAGTTATCTTTGAAGTTTTTAAATTATTAAAGGGTTCCTAAAAAACTCGGTTGAGAATGGTGAAAGAAGGACGGGGATTGGAAGGGTGTTAAGGGTTGTGAGGGGAGGGTGGCTGGGCAATGATCCCTGGTGGATTAACAAGCGGATATATGTCTTTGTGAGCGCTAGAGTTGATTGCAAGGGTATGTTGTTACTGGTGTTGATGTATAGTAGTGAGACTATGGTGTGGAATAAGAGGTAATAATTTAAGATACAATCTGTTTAGAAGAACAACAATCTTACGGGCGTGTTATGTTTGGGAAGAATTGATAAAATGAGAGAGTGTTAGAGGAGTTGTGTGTTGTGAAGATAATAAAGGCGTAACGCATTGAGGGTAGTAGTGAAGAGAAATAGGTGTTATATATAGATGGACGGTGTTGGGTCGGTGAATGAGATGGAGAGGATGATTGATGTATTCTTGTTGACATTCTGGGTCAGATTCGGCTGGATCTGGGTGGGTTAAGTGATTGTTGGGAGATTGGAGAGATGCCGAGAGGTAAAATATAGGGATTGATTGAGTAGGTAAAGGAATGTGAGTTTGGCATAGGCGAGAAGAAAGGTGCATAATAGGAGTGAATGATATGATGGGGTTTTGTGAGAGGGTATGAATTGTGGGCCTGGCCCAGGTGATGAATCCTACAGGTGATGAGACACCCACAGTGAGGGTCGTCGCAGTCTTGTGAAGTCTAGGAAGAATTTTTTGACTGCGAATGTCTTCATTAAAAGGGTATGGGGGGATGGTATGGGGGGGGGTTTCCTTTCGAGTTAAGTCATCTTCTTAGACTACTTATCTGTTTCCGGTGTATGTTGCGCAATTCACCCCCATTCTGGGGAAAGGAGGAAGATAAAATCGGAAAAAGAAGAATATATATAAATATATATAGTATATATATATATATAATATATATTATATATATATATATATAATTATATATATATATATAATATATATTATATATTATATTTATATATATATATATTATCAACGATTCTTTGCAGAAAGGTTCATTTTACGTTACTGGAGTAAATTGGGTTATCATTTCGAATTTTCAAGTAAATGTTTTTAAACTAAAATTTTCTTTTTTTCTCATGCAAGAGAGAGAGAGAGAGAGAGAGAGAGAGAGAGAGAGAGAGAGAGAGAGAGAGAGAGAGAGAGACGAGAGGAGAGGGAGTGAAGAGAGAGAAGAGAGAGGAGGAGAATTTAAAAATATTTCCGTGGAAGGCTAAATAATAATAATAATTCCTCCATGGCAATCATTCAAATTATATATATATATTAATACTATATAGAGAGCAGGAAGGGGTTATATAACCAGACATAATAGTACTATATTATATATATATTATACTATATATATATATAATATATATATAGTATTATATATTTATTATTATATATATATATTATAATATATAGTTATAGAAGGAGGGCTAGGAAAGGGGGGGTTTATAACGCACAATAATTAGCACGTACAGCAATTGAATCTTTTTAATATATATATTTATATATATATATATAATATATATATTATATATATAGTACTTATTATTATCATATATATAATATATATATATATACGTATATTATATTAGTATATATATATATATATTATATATATATTATATTATTTATATATATATTATTATTATATATTATATATAATAGTTATATATATTATTATATATAATATATATTATATATATATATATATATATGTATGATTTTAGTATATTATATAGTATATAGTACTATAATATATACATATAAGGTGTGCATAACTGATCAATAGATTCCAGAGAATTCCAACTTGCCATTGTCGAAGAATTGGAGTAGGTCAAATTGGTCGATAGGCAACCGGGCATTCGAACTCAAGGTCATTTTCCAAGTAGTTTTAAAAATATTAAAGATAAAGAAAAAGATAAAGAAAAAGAAGAAGAAGGAGAAAAGAAAAAAAAAGAAAAAGAAAAAGAAAAAGAAATAGAAAATGGAAATGGAAAAGAAAAAGAAAAAGAAAAAGAAAAAGAAAAAGAAAATGAAAATGAAAATGAAAATGAAAATGAAAATGAAAATGAAAATGGAAAAGAAAATGAAAAAGAAAAAGATAGAGGAAAAGAAGAAGAAAAAGAAAATGAAAAAAAACTATTGTTGCCGAAATATGTTATTGAGAGTGTTATCATTTATGTACGTGTTGTTTTTGTTTTTGATTTTTTGTTGTTATTGTTTTCGTACGTGTTGATGGTAGTGTTTTTATTTTTTATTTTTGTTGATAATGCTATTTGATTATTTTTTATTATTTATTATTATTATTATAAAAATGCATTCTGCTTATCAAAGGTCATTTCTTTTTTTTCTTTTTTTTTTATATTAATTTTATCTTCTTCTATACAAGATTTCTGTTTTTTGTATGATAATATAATTATAATGAATATTTTTAACTTCTAATCATTTTAATTTGAATATTAAAATATATTATTATTATTACTATTATTATTATTATTATTATTATTATTTATTATTATTATTATTTATTGTATGTAAGTTATTATTATTATTTATGGTATTAATTAGTTATTGTTATTAATTATTATTTATTATTATTATTATTATTATTATTATTATTATTAGTAGTAGTAGTAGTAGTAGTAGTAGTAGTAGTAGTAGTAGTAGTAGTAGTATTTTTTTGGTTTAATAATTTTCAACTTAAAGTAGAAATCACAGTCTTCTTTTCAGTAATTATAAGGTCGAAATATGAGTTGAAGCCGGAGCCGGAGCCGGAGCCGGAGCCGGAGTAAGACAAATTTGAACTTAGAAATAAACAACCCAGTAACAAACAAACAAACACACAGAGTAAAAAAAATAAAAATAAAAATTAAAATAAAAATTAAAATGAAAATAAAAATAACATGAAAGCTTTGAATAAAATATTTCGAAGGAAGTAAAAGTCTTAATAAAAGCCACGTGTTCGGAACAAGCAACTCTAACAGTGTTATTCTATGATTGGCAGACATGTGACAGACCCCGAAACATTTATGATGGCCTATGCTAATAATAGGGGAAACTTTCTGGAAGGGGAATAATTCGGCACACCTTGGGTTAAAATTTAGACTACTGCATTCTAAAGTGGCACTTTGCTTCTGGAATCTGTGCTCTCTCTCTCTCTCTGCTCGTCTCGGTCAGTCGGTCGTCTCTCTCTCTCTCTCTCTCTCTCTCTCTTCGTCTCTTAGCTCTCTCTCTCTTCATCTCTCTCTATCGTCTTCTCCATGATCTCTCTCTCTCTCTCTCTCTCTGCTGGCTCATTGGTTTTCATGCGAAGATGGTCTTTCTCCTTTCTTCCTCTACTTTTCTCCTTAGTTTTTCGTCTTCGGATGCATCTATTCTTGAGTCTTTGTTCTCGTCTCTGCTCTCTCCTCTCTCACCTTGTATTTCATGCAATTCCGTCTTATCCTTCTTCCAATAAATCATGCGTCTTTGCTATTCCTGCTAATCGCGTTTCTATCCCATCGTCTCCTGCAGTCGTGGGTATTTCATGCAATCTCTTTATCCTTCTTATCCTTCTCCACATATAGTATCCTCTCTCTCTCGCTCTCTCTCCTCTCTTCTCTCTTCTCTCTCTCTCTCTCTCTCTCTGCTCGTCCCTTCTCTTCTCTCCTCTCCTCTCCTCCTGTCTCTTCTTCTCACTCCTCTGATCAGTCGCGTGCTCGTCTCTCCTCTCTCCGTCTTCTCTCTCTCTTCTCTCTCGCTCTCTACTCCCCTCCCTTAGTCTCTCTCTCGTCTCGTCTTTGCTTCTCTCGATTCTCCTCTCTCCTAGCGGTATTTCTATTTCCATTTTTTTCTTTCTCTGTTTCTCCTTTACTTTATTTAATTTTCTTTATGCATTTATTTGTTTAAAGTTAATTAAAAATTTAATTCCCCCATTCATTTTTTAATTATCCTTTTAAAAAACGGAAGGAATTAAAAAAAGTAAAAGAACCAGATTGATGGAGGGAATATTTTAACATTAGTTATTTTGTACTTATTATTTTATTTATATTTAATTTTATTTTATTTTTTATTTATTTATTTATTTTTATTTATTTATTTTTGTATGTCAATTGGATTGTCTCTTTTCCAAATTTAAAGCGGTCGTGGAGGTTTCATGTCAGTTTTAAAAAAAGTGTTAAATAAAAAAATATATTTTTTTTATATTATTTTTACATATTTATATGTTTTTATTTTAAAATAATATTTTTAAATTAAGCTTTTTTTGATTTGGGAGGTCCTTCAAAAGGGGCCTTAAAAAAGATAAGAAGTGTGGAGTGGAAAATGTTTATTGCGATTTTACCTTAAATGGAGAATAAAAAGAGTTGTGTTTGGTAATTAAAGCATAACGAAAACATCTGTTGCTTTCTTATTGCGGTTTTCTTCATCTGTGTTCAATCTTGATTGTTGTTGTTTGTTGTTGTTGGTTGGTGTTTGTTGTTGTTTGGTTGTTGTTGTTTGTTGTTGGTTGTTGTTCTTTCTTCTTTTCTCTTTCTTCTTTCTTTCTTTGGGTCTGCTCTTG